>KN486401.1:0-21945 GCA_000787095.1 Periophthalmodon schlosseri | reverse complement strand
GGGGGGGGGGGGGGGGTGCGGGCTCACCTCCAGGGTCTGTCGCTGGAACATGAGATCCGATTCGCTGCTGACGCTCAGGTGCGGTACGTTCTGCAGGTAAAGTGGCGACATCATCGGCTGCACCACGGGCTGCTGCATGAACACGTAGGACTGCTGCTGCATGGCGGGCTGCACGGGAACCAGGTACCGAACATCGTAGGAGCCGTTCACGGCGTAGGGCAGCGTTGACACTGGCGCCGCAGAGATCACCGTGTTGGCTACGGCCGGCTCCGGTGACGCGACGCTCACAGTCCGGTACGCGGTAGTCGTGGGCTCCGGTGACCCGACGCTCAAAGTCCGGAACGTGGTCGCAGTCGGTTCCGGAGACGCCAGGTTGGTGCTCCGGTACGTGGTGGTAGTCGTCTTGCGACTCGTCTGAAGCGACATTTTAGATCAGCTCAGAACCAATACTAAGCAGGAACTTTTAAAAGTCTTCCCAATAAAAAGCTGTCGGTTGTAGAGCAGCGGAGAGGAGACGCGCGCGCCGCCCCAGACGTTTTCCTCTACGGGACACAGCGGATGGGAAAGTCCAGTCAGACAGACGTACCCTGGGAAAGGAAGAGCGAAGTTTTGGAGGGAGGCGCCCAGTGCTCTGCTGGTTGTATGCAAATTACAATAGTTTGGAATGGGAGGGGCCCGGAGTCAAGTGGTTCAAAAGGTCAGGTAGTGTGAAGCCACTAGAGGGGGCCCAAGAGTGAAGAAAATGCATGGATCTGAGGAAATGTGAACTTTTTTTTTTTTGTTATGGCTTTTTTCTTTCTTTTTTAATGCAGCAAGCTCTGTTATATCCAATAGGAGTGTCTAAACCTTTTTTTCCCACAAGAAACATATAACTGTGGTATAAAGATTTAAATTAGAAGTAAAGTATCTTTGGTACCCCTTGGCGACAATCTTAGTGAAACTGAAGCACCAAATAAGTTGAAATGGACCATCAGAAAAAAAGATAGTTTCAGTGTTAATTCAGTTTAAAATAATATAATATAAACTTGAATGAATATTGCTTCAATGTAAATTCAATCGAATACAAACTTGCATTAACAACATAACATCAGAAAATGTTTTAATGTTTGAAATGAATTGAAATGTCAGAGTTGTTGATTAAATGGTTGTTACATGACATTGATTCAAAATAGAATCAAAAGTGGGTGTGTACCTCAAATGTGGACGACATCTCCTCTCAAAAAATACTACATGTTTCCCAGGGGAGGTGTTGGGTAGGCCTGTAGGCTACTGGGGAACATAGGGCTGACCCCTCAAAATCAATAGGCTACCTGTTGAATGTTGATCATAACAAACGCTTGGCAATGGCAATTCAATGTTTTGTTATCAGTGTTGATTCAACCCAATCACTTAACACAATATCAATGTTGAATAAATGCCTTTTTACTACCTGGGTATGTGTGTAGTGGTTGGTATTATTACTCAGTTATGGTGGCGTTGCATGTGTGGTGTGCTATAGTTCTTTATGTGGCCTGGAGGAGGGCATCCACCTGCTTGTCTCCATGTAAATACTGTTTCTGTTGATACTTCGCAGTGACTGGGGGCTTCTACATGCATCTCTATGGTGGAATGTTTAGTAGTTACCATGGTGACACAATGCATACATTAGCAAACACAGCCAAGTGTTAAGATTGTTTGAAAACTCAAGAAAAAAAACAAAATTAAATTAAATAACACATTTTCAGGAGGCTGTGATCAATATAAGCGTTCATGCCCCCGTTTAGGTGTTTGATTTGTTTAACAGCACAAATCAGCTCACCTGATGTAGTTCCAGCTCTTTATGGTCAGATTGTGTTAAAACAAACATCATATTAAAGTCTAACTTGTCACAGAGCTTCAGATTGAGTAGTACCTCAGTTAGCACCATACCCCCAGGGAATGTTGATGACATCAGCTGAAAAGTATCAATAACAGGGTATTATAATAGTATAGTATAATAGTTATAATTACATCTGTACCATGTAAATCTATCTGTCTATGTCTTAGTGAGCACTTTTTGTAAACGAGGTTGCTCATAGATAACGGAAAAAATCTGATCTGGAACCCAACATAATTCATGTGGTTGTATTGTTTTTATATGGTTACCTAGCAACCACTCACAACACTGGAATGGTTTTGTAGTTAGTGTAGAGTTTGGCTTTTCAAAACTAGCTTATCTTTTTATTGCTGTCCTAATATTTACAAATATTTATTTGCTTGAATTTGTGAAAGCACCGCGATAAGAAAAAGGTTAAAATCGGCTAAAGTCCTCACTAGAAGGTGGACGTGTTCACTCTCGCGATACAAAACGAGAGCGAGCCACATTACCGTTCGTTCATTTGAGGAAGCGTCTCTATTATTTATCGCCAACACAATAATGGCTGCTTCTCTACAAATGTACCTGTATTTACCGTCGAATATAGTCGACCTTGGGCCAGAGACGTTTGAGAAGTTGCTGTAGATTCGTCTTTCCCGCTGGTAAGACATTTCTTCTCCATCCAGTTGTCGTTTGAAAGGACGCGGCTTATGTCGAGCATCTCATCTATAACACCAGACTACACATCAGAATGCCATTATTTTACAACGCTAGGCTTTGTTGCCGCCTAAACCTATGATAAGCATGTTGTTTTAACACATTTCGACATCTTAATATGCCTTTTTTAATTCAGCTTGAACAGTTATTTGATTTTCTCAGTTCTTGCCTTTTACTGTAACTTACATCGACATTGACGATTCCTAAAAGTGAGTGACATCGCGTTGTGTGCTGCTGCTGTGTGTCACTAATTATGGTCTTATCTTCATCCATAATGTAGAAGAGCAAACTGATAACACTGAGCAATTCAATTACATTCTTTGTCTTAAAAGCATCTGTCTGTCGATATTTGTCTGGAAGTTTTGTAAATAATAGGTGAGGGTAACGAAAACATTGTGTTGTGGTTGCTATTCTGTAGGGAGGAGGGAGGATTATATTATTGCTGTAATGAGGTCACTAGAGGAATATAGGTTCGTGGAGAAGGAGAATATTCAAAACAGTTGTCATGTTTTGAGCTGACAATGTGAATCTCAGTTTATCATATTGCTAATTTATAGTAGTTTATCATGTAACAACAGTGCAGTTTAATAGCAGTGATGTAATTTCAAAATATAAAGCAATGCACGTTCTTGCGTGAGCATATTATCAATGTTGGCAGTTTTATTGACACGCGGCTTGTTTGTTGTCATCCATCAATGCAGCCTCCACTGCAGCAGCGCGGATTACGTAATGATTCAGCGCGTTCTCCTTCATCCTCTGGTTTAAACCGGTTTGAACTCGCTGCTGATACAGTTAAAAGTGTATTTTTACTATGTGTTTTTGCCTATATTTTAATGTTTTTGTAGCCCCAAATGTATTTCCAAATATAATGTTTGGTAGGTGTTAGAGGGAAAAAGTGAGAAAAATGTAATTCTGTTGAATGAAACAACACCACCAGCTATGTTAAAATAAAAAAATATAGAACTGTAATGATCTCTAATGCAATAAATACTACATTCAAGACTAAAATAAGTTTGTATTTTGTATGATGTTGTAACCTCTCCTCATTTCTCCTTTCTCTTTTACTTGTGCTCATAGTAACATCTGGCCTGGCTGATTACCCACAATGCATCACCAGAGGGCTTTGTATTCTTTTTCTGACCAACAAACATAACCTTCACTACTGACCTCTACATACCACTCCACAGCAATAAGGTACAATTTTCTCTAAATAAGAGCAATTACACACAATTATCCATTTTGCTCTGTTTAACCAGTCCTGTGATGTGTCTGCAGTCTGCAACTAAGTCTGCTTTGATCAAACTCCTTTGACCTGGAAACAATGGCTGGTTCTGGTGATTTTCCTGGTGAGTAGTTAAAGAAAGAAATAAATGTGATAATGAAGTTGACAAGGAATAAGATACAATACAAACGCTTTTAAGTTTCAGCTTATTAGATACCTGGTCAGCCATGTTACCATAGACTGTACCAAAGAAATCTGTGGTAAATACTGCCTTCATAGAAATAAATATATGAAGTGAGATATTAATTTTTGTTCATATCGTCCACTCCTAAATACTGTTATTCAGATAATGTAAAAAACAGGCAGTTAAACACATTCCTGATGCAGACAACTTTTTTTAAATGTCTTAGTTGAGGTTCAAATATCTCATAAACTGTAAATGAACCATACAATTAACCATAACATGGCAGAAATATCACTTTATACAATTGTTTGGGTAATTGCACTACACTCTTTTTACAGTCATTTTCAATAGATATAATTCAAGTTTTAATTATAAACAATATACTCTATTCTATTATTGCATATCTCACAAAAAACAAAAAACAACTCCTTTTAGAGTTGGATAATATAGCAGTTGAGTGTTCAGTTATGTTGATTATGCAAATTAGCCATGTGCTTTTGTTTTTTCTTTTTTTTTTGCTATTTTTATTTGTATGATGACAAAATCAAGGTCACAACATCAAGATTCTCCCCACCCCCTCAAAAAAAAAAAAAAAAAAAAGACTTTTATGTGGTGTGATGCACTATGGGAAATTTGTAAACTTGTGAAGTGAAAGAATTTAGATCTGCAGTAATTTGGCATTTTCAAAGCCATATTCTTTTTCCTCTAGTTTGACAATTTTATAATTTTACTTTCTGGTTGGACATGGACAGCAAATGTGTAATAAACAAAGGTAATTCTGTAATGATTACCCAGAAACTATGTTGTAAATCAGGTCCAAAGCTCACCTAATTTGCATAAGACAATGACAGCACCATTTATTCTCTTGATTGAATGTTTAAATTATAAGGAGAATGTGTTTGCACCCGCATTTTGGATGGATTTTTGTTTATTGATTACATAGAGCAGTGGTTCCCAGAGATTTTTGAGTTGCGTGCCCCCTGAGGCTTGTCGTGTTCTTCCTACTCCAATGCACAAAATGTTTGAGCGCTGTACACATCAATACCTGATAGTTGGTATATTCTTCAAACAGCTCTACCATCAATGATGCACATGCTTTAATAATCCAAAATATAGTATCAGTCAGGCCCACAGGACTGTCGGACAGTACACACATCCTACACAGGATGAGGTACAGAACTTTTCTGTGCAAGCATAATAGGTATAGGAACTTGTTTGTACCTGTTTCTGTGAAACTTATAAATTATGAACTGGAGAGCAAACAGAAGAGGAAATGATTTGTGTGTTCAGGTTTTTTGTACATTTAGGTCTTTCTGCATACACCTGGGGGTACCTGTACTACAGTATGGGAACCACTGACAGAGGGTTTCCTTTTCAGAACTTACAAACTGCCACTTGCCTGGTATAGAATTATTGTAAATATTGACCATGGCTACTGTTCCACAAAACAATGTAATAATTAGAAAAATATAAAAACCTGTCCACTTTAAATAAGGCCTTGCTGTGTTTGTATATGTCAGACTATAATGTGTTTCTGTTGCACCTCGTCTCCACAGCGATCGAAGGCTCTGGCATGGGCGGCATGAAGCTGCCCGTCGGGATGACCAGACGCGCCCTGAGCTATGACGACAACCTGGAGGCACCCATGTCCACCCCCCCACACGACATCAGCATCAACAACCTGTGGAGGAGGCCCATCATCCCAGAGAGGAAGTTCACTCACCTGGCAGAGGTCAGGCTCAAACCGAGTTTTTACAATGTAGAATGTGTTATTTTCTCTCTCTCACATGGAGACATTATTCCAATGTTGATTATAAGATGGAACGTGTTTGCTTTCTGTGGAGAAATTCACTTTTAATGTGTAAAAGTGTGCATGCAATAAAAGTCTAGTCTCTGTTTTCTTGTTTTATTCGACTAATTGTGTCTTTTGAAGTAGATATTTTGCGTTGAATCAAACACATCAAACAACATTGAACAATTTCAAAAATGGAACATGTTTTTTTTCCCCCCAAACTTCTGTTTTGTCTTTAGGAAGATGAGGGCAGTGCAGCTATTCGTTCCACAGTAGATAGCGCCCCCTCCAGGCCCCCGGCTATAGTGAAAACCAAAGCTTCCTCTTTAATTGTGAACTCCATCATCACAAGTAAGACAAACATAGCTCATTACAGACCATAGATTTGATCAGATTGTGAACTTTTACTTGTACAAGTGTAAGATTATTTTCAAGTATTAATGTGTTGTGTTATTTTACTCAGAGCACACCCATGACAGCATGTCCAAGTTTGAGCAGAGGGCAGGACTCAGCGACACAGGCTACACTCCACACAAAGGACTGACCGCAGAGGAGACCCGGCACCACCACCGCATGCCCGAGGCCCTCCAGGTCAGAGCCAGGACCAACCCAACTGCAGACAGGGGTTAAAAATATGACAATACAATACAGACACTATTTGATAAACTTTTCTTTAAACTAGAAACATATTTGAGAAACACTAAAATAATTTAATTGAATTGTTTTAATGATTTTGATCAGAAGGAGTATAATGCCACATGGTAAAATTCCTATGATTATATGTTGCATTAGACCCACATTGTGTAAAACTAAGATGATAATATGGAGAAGGCTAAGGAGACAATAGTCTATAGAACTACATCAAAGTTTAAAAAGTGTGTGGAATTATGTTGATTAACTTTTCTCTTAGTATTCTAATTAAGTTTGAAATTCTAGCATAATGACCCAAACTGCAGCTCATACTAACTGGGACACGAAATATCACACTGAAATTTCAACTACTGAAGTAACACCATAGATTGTATAAAGAAGAAGATTATACTGTCTGAGTAACACCTCACATAGCTGAAGTTGGATTCGTTGCAACTTCCGCCTTCTTTTTTTGGAAAGTTACTTGCAAATTTGATAAGTCACTGTTTGCATTTTCTGTTATATTCTCGAAGTGATTCAGTCCAAAACAGAACTGCCAAAAATCTGTAAAAAACATATTATCATATTATTTTGGGCTGTTTTTCAAAGGCTTTGCTAACTACTTCTTTTTGAAAATCTGGCAACCCTGTTCTGTGCCTTTTATAGAAGCTGCAGATTCAGAGTCTCGAGCACAGAGAAGACAAACAGAACTCTTCAGCTCAGTCCACTCCATCCACCACTCCACACAGCTCCCCCAGACAACAGCGCAGGTAAACTGGGTCCAAGAGGGAAAACCAGGATTAAGTTAGGATTAAAACAGGTGTCAGCCAAGACTTGAACACTTAACCAGGACTGAGGTTAACCAGACTACAGTATAATAAGCAAAACTAACACTTGACTTAATCTTTGAGGCTTTACATGGTAATAATGTAATTTTGGCTGATGAAACTTAAATAAAACTTATTAAAAAAAACTTATTTCAGTTTTTATTGTTTGTTTCTGCAGAGGTTGGTTCCAAAGCACCGGCTCTGAGGCCAGTATCACCTCCAGCTCAAACTCCAGTGTGGACCTTGGTGCAGGGGATGCTGGAGGGGGCGTTGTCGAGCGCTGGGGTGTCTTTGGTCCGCGGCCAATCGTACACAAGTCCACCTCTGATGTGGGGTCTATGGGATCTGAGTCCACCAGTGCAGGTAAACACCAAGAAAACTGGGTTAGTATGACATTTGTTAGATGATTACTGCAAAAGCAATCATCTTTCAAACTGGCTTAAAGAAGTGGGTTTCTTGATAAGCTTCTATAATGTAGAAAGGTAGGTTTGATTTACTGTTTTTTTCTGAAATCATTTATTATGGCCAAACAATATAGGAAAAATGCAGATTTCCTACAAGGACTGCGACTGCCAAGCTTGGAAAACACAAAATCACATTTACCGTACACACTGGGTCCAAATAGATAATCCAAAAGATAATCCCAAGATTTTGATAAACACCAGATGATGTGTTTCATAATCTCTTTTTCTTTTTTTTTTTTTTAGAAATGTCAAAATACACATTTTAAAATTGTATTAATTTTTAATTCTTGTATGTCCCAGTAAAAGGGTAATGTTATTGTGTGTAGCAGTGAGAAATGACGGGCCCATTTCTCTGTTTGTTGAGTTTGTTGAATTTGGTCAAGGCCAGCATGTGTGTGGCATGTTTACCTTGTGGAGGCGACCTTCAGACTCCAGGTTTTATGAGAGAATTTTTTTCTGATTTTAACAAAAGTATGAGAGCATTTTGGGTCAGACAGGTGGAGGTGCACATGAGGCAAATCGGGAGCTTTTGGACACTGTTAAAATCTATGTTCCAGAATGACTTTAGGTACGTAACTGATATTTGGTGTAGACCGAGATTAATGGCCGTCTTACAGAAGAATCACTCTACAGTTATAGCGCCTTTTACACTGAAGTACTGTAGACAGAAGAGAAGGCGTTTCCTTGTTCCTTGTTGTTTCCTTGTTGATTCAGCGGTTGATGATATATGAAGTCTCTTCTCAGAACACTGTGAAAGATTGTTTTATGCATATTTGAAGGTGTATAAAACAGTTGAGCATTTGAACAGTGTATACATTGGCTATTTGTTCTAAAAGTTTAACATATACCTGAGAAAAATATTTGACTAAAACCAGATTTATAACAATAGGTAACTAAACCAGGTTAAAAATGGAGCTTACCGTTTAAATTCCTATTCCTTATTTTATTTATTTAAAAAAAATATCTGCAACTACAATTACAATTAATAAATACCACTCTAGAGAGTTGAAATATTCAAAAACTACATAAAAAAGTGTTACACTGTTGCAAATCTTACACTGCTTAGTGTTCCAAGATGTATTGCAATCAAATCCAAATCACAATTTGATTTTCACAGTGTATAGTCTGTATAAAACCTGCTACTAACCGTGTACTAATCGAAATGCATCGAATTCTGGCATTATTTCATATTACAGTCATCTCTTAAACATTAATGCTCCTGGTCATGTTTTAATATTAGGATTGTGTTCAGATTTTAAACACAGAGTCTCAGAGCAATCACAGTACTCGTCAGAAAAATTGCACTTGGCTGTTTTTCCTAAATTCAGCCCATCTGCCTTTGATAGATCGGTACATGTACAACAAGGTAATGAAAATCTCCTCTTCACTCTCCCAGCAGGCTTTGCTCTGCAGGCATACCGCGGAGCTCAGAAGCCAAGCCCGATGGAGGTGATGAAGTCCCAAGCCACTCGACTCGCGGACCCCACCCCTCAGCAGGTCAACCCCCCGAAACTGGAAATACCGACCGTTGAGGGCCGCAAGCAGGGATCGCGGCCCCACAAACTGAAGCACCGAGACATGAACATCCTTACGCCGTCCGGGTTCTGAGGTCACCCGGCAGGTCACATGACCCACCGCGCTCCAATCAAATCTCTTCAATGACACAGCATTCTACAAGCATTAAATGGGGACTGAGATGGGGGCAGGTAAAATGAATATTGTTCATATGCAGATTTTGTGGTGTAGTTGGACCTATATTTCTAGTTAATGGACCTTGTCACTAACGTGCAGTTCAACTTCTGGATTTTATTTTAGATATAGATATAAAATACCATAAAATCATTTGAAGAATCCTTACTCCTGCCTCATCTGCAAGAGGGACACTGAATAGCATAGTCTAAAATCTAAAAACAATGAAAAATACATAAATTAGACGCTGAAATACACTTACATTCTGCACATACCGTGCATTCTCTCCACCATCAGCCACAGATATATATATATATATACACAGGCAAAGTAGGTTAGTGTATTGCCTAAAGACACAGTGGTGATATGCATTCATACTGCCAACCTCCAGGTGTGTGGGTCTCAGTCATTTGCTTATTTTTAGAAGGTTTTTATTTTGTTGTTGGATAAAAAAAAAAAAATCTTTGCCAAATGTTCAATATTGTGATTAACTTGGTCCAATGTTGCCAATCCATCATTCCTACAGCGTTTCTGGCATTTTATGGCCAGTGGTAGTTGGCTGTGGTTTGACTTATTTATGTTATGCTCTAAGTTACAAAAACATAATAGGGACCTAATAAGGAAGATATGAAGACCAGTGTGTGAAGAAAGGTAAGGCTATTTTTTATATTTGTTTTTTCTTTTGAGGAAAGGTTTACTGGAAAAGAGTTTCAACATCTAAATATGAATTCTGTTCATTGTGGTAAAATGCACTTTATACTAGTTCCATGTTACAGGTGGTTGGTTGTTTAAACCTGTTTGGTTATTCATTAATATCTGGGAAATTCTGATTTTAATTTACAAAACCAAAATATTTTCTCAGGAAACTTGAGCTGAAACATTTTAGTTTGGTTTGTCATTATAGTAGTAAAACCAAACACCAAAAAACAAAACAAGAACATGTATATTTAAACAGATGAGAAAGAACTGTTTAAGTTGTAAGATTTAAGATTTGTGAGACAAGACAAAGTATCAAGGGCATTAATGTTTTCAACATAAATCAGTTGGTGTTGTTAAAAGGATCATAAATACTGGGTCATTCCTTAGAGATCAATAGCTGTATTTTCTCTTACTAACCTTGTTTTTAAGAAGCAAGTTGCCCAATATTCTAGCATATATTATTGCTTATAGGCTTGCTTTTTTTTTTTCAAATGATCCAAGTAGCAGCTGAAATATATAACATAACATGAGCGTAAGAGTGATTGAAAGTAATTTCTTGGGTTTGACAAAAAATTAAAAAATCTAATTTGACTATTAGCTAACATGTGTTGTATTATTTGTTTTATTACTAGTTAATGAGCACATATTTTAGATTTATTATTGTAATAAAACTTGGTTCATTTTAATGTAAATTTTGGTTTTGAATTTGCATCCTGATGATAAATAATGACTGACAATAATTTTTTTGTCATAAAGGTGGCTGCAAAGTGTATATTAACATTTCTTCGTTCAACAGGTCATTTATTATTAAGTTCAGTGTATTAAGTTTAAAAAGTGTGATTTAATGTTCTGTTTATACCACTGACGGACTTATTTTTGCACTTATGTTGTTTCAATTGAAATTTGACGGTTAATGCAATATGGCTATGGAGGCTAATGATACAAATAATTGAAAAAAGGCTGAAGATGAAAATAAATCTTAATAAATGTCGTGATGTCTTAAAAAGAGGTAAAATAATATTGAAAAACATAGTGTTTACATACAACTTGAAAAATAGCATTTAAGGTGTTCTTTTGAAACCGTTAAAACATGAAAGTGCATTCACCATTTGAAGTCTGTATTTCTGTGCTGAGGTTGTGTCCATTTTGTCCAATTGTAACAAATCCAGAAATAGCAAAAAATTGAAGACGACTGTTGATATTGTTATGTTTGAGTGAAATGTGTGTCTACTTATTCTCTACAAATGTTCTGCCAAATCTGAAATAAATGTTACACAGAACAGAAAACTCCAAACTGTCTTTGTTTAAGTTAATAATTTAATGTGAGGTTACCACAGCAAGATACACCCCCATTGTTTAGAAAAAAAGCTATTTAATTATGTTATAACATATGGCCAATAGTATGATTTTCTTTTTTATTTTATAGACCTGGTGAGATCAATCCAATGAAAATCTAAGTCTATGCTTTAAAACTAATTGTGAACAAACTGAATTATGGTAACTGAGATTTGAAGATTAGTGGAGGGTCTGCATTCTGTTCGTCTTCACTGAGATGTTAATACTTTGCAAAGAATGTCACAGCCGCAGTATGGCATTAAACTTATTTATCTCCATGGAGTCAAGCAGGCAATGCCACCAGGCCATGTTACAGATCAGATCTGTGGAGAGGCAAGCCCACTTACAAAAAAAAACAAACAAGCAGCACTCTCAATCAGAAATGTTACATAGTGCACATTTAATTTCTGTCCAATAAAAATGAGTATTTGTAAAGATGTAAAGTGGCAGAAATCAAATATAATCTTATTGGTAAGAAAGTGTGGTGTTTACTAATGTTTAATTACATTTTGGGCAGAATTTTGAAAAACTTGACATAGTTCAATCCTGTGAAGACGAGCAATTGGACATTGTAGGGTAATCTGACCTAGCATTATTTCAATATATTTATATATTTTTGGTCCCTATAGACTTTGTAAAACTCTTGTCCGTGGTTTATCTTCCTTTGTTTCTTCCTCCTCTGGATTCTTGATCTCTCCACACATTTCAAAGAACTTGTCCATCTCTCGCTGCAGTTTGTCGTTGTGTTGGTCGGCGTCCGCTTTGGCCCACTCCATGTGTCTGATTTTAGTTTCTGCAACACTGTGGCTGCGCTTCTGCTGTTCCAGGGTAAACCTCAAGATGGCAATCTGCCTCTCCAAGACGTCATTACAGCACTCCAATCTGAAGGAGAAATGATAGGAGGGACAGGCAGAGGTGACATAATGACAAAAGATTATATAATGCAAGTAGGAGGCGATGGACATATAAAAATAGTGTGTCACGATGCTAAAATTTCAGGCTCAATTTTGGAGGAAAAACTTTTGAAGGAAACTCCATACTCCATATAAATTTTAAATAATTTATATGGAAATTTTAAAATAATAATAATAATAATAAAACAAATCAAAACAAAAAAAACACACACATGCAATATAATGTATTTTTTAACATAAAATAATTATAGTTTCTCTAGTAGTACTGGTCTTATACTAGTTCTGTTTTAGAGCAAGATCATAATGAAATATTGAGGAAAGGTCAAACTTTGTACTATGTGATTCTGAGTGATACTTTGTCTTTTAGGATTGGTTAGTATCTGGGTATTAATTTTTCGACAACCCTAATTGTACTATATTGCGTTGTACTCATGGATTTGAATTATTTTTGAATACTTTTGTCCTGAAATAGTTTATTTATATGGCAATGGTTCTCAGTTGAAACCTATGAAAAAAACAACAAAAACAAAACACACACACAAACTCCTTCCCATGTCCAAGGACAGAATGATTGTAGCTATAGATCTTTGGGAAGTATAGCTTATCTAAAAAATACAATTAATCCTATTTTTTGTCAGCACAGTCATTTTTGGCACGGTGACCCACCTTTGAATCCTCGCCTGATACTCCTCTCTTTGCCGGGCCATCTGCCGCTGCAGCTCGACCAGCAGCGTTTGTGTATCTCTGGCTTCACTCGTCCCGCTCTGCCCCTCCTGGTCGTTCACCTCCGGAGGTCCTGAGGGGAGGAACACTTCAGAGCTGCCCGTACTCAGTGGACTGATGCTGGGCTCCGAACGCGACGTCGGGGTGGTATAATGCAACGATTCAAACGGCTCTTCACGCTCTTTGTCAAAGTCTTTACCATCATCTAACTCTATTGCAGGTAAACTTGTGTGTCTTTTTGCAGAGAAGGCAGGGCTCACACTTTCCTCCAGTGGGATAATCTCACAGGATGACCAGGAAGTAGAAGAATCCTCATTTTGTTCATCTAAATTTTGTTGTGGCTCAGCATTTTCAGCTTGGACATTTTCAAACGATCCACTGTTGGAGCTCTCTTTTTCTATATTGTCATAAGCAGAGGGAGTACTAATTCCATTTGATATACTACTACCCCCGCTGAGAGAAGCCAGTCCCTCGTTGGGGGCGTCAGGGGTCCAGTAGTCGACATTGGGGTCCCGTAGTTCTGACCAGGCCTCAGTCCAGCTCAGGCCGTCCGGTTTGAGGAGGATTAAAGGTGCAGAATGCTCCTCACGGTCACCGTGGTGATGCAGGTTAACGTTGTTGTGCGGACCGGGGGAGTGCGGGGCGAGGAACAGGCAGGTTTCAGGGTGGGACGACGTGTGACGGTGACCTAAGAGCTTCTTCTGATAAAACTCAGATTTAGGCAAACAGCTGAGAAGACAAAGGAAGAGATGGTTAAGTGTGACATAACCTTCTGATTTCAGTAACTACAGAACTACCAATGAGCAGCATTGAGTTTCCTTTCTGTTAAATAGGTAATTACAGCATAAACCAGCTGTCTCCTACCCTGGCTCAGGCCACATTGATATGTGTAGTACTCTGAACTGAGTTCTACACATCAACCTGGAATGGCTCTCGCTGAAAGCAACCGGAAAATACAGAACATCATGATGAATATTTGAATCTGATTGGTTGGAGTGTCACAACAGCGAAACAAGCCGAAAAATCTCTGATTGGTTGGAGTGTCACAACAGCGAAACAAGCCGAAAAATCTAACTTTTGTTACATCCAGTTGAGAGAAAAGCACAGACATCTTCCCTGTCCACAAATGCACAAAGCACTTACAGAGCTGCATTTGTGAAAATGTGCAGAAGGTGATTGGTCCGCCCGCTTAACCTTACAGCGAGAGTCTCTTAAGATCGATTCACTGCAGTTTGTGAACTCACAAATATCACCTTTTTCTTGATGCCATTACCACTTGTGCATCAGCAAGCATAACAAATGTGCATCCTCCTGATATCTCCCTCAGGTTTATATAGAAAATGATTAGACAGACCAATATTTTACCTTTGTCCTGCCTCGCTGTCTTTCTCTGTGATGAGCGGCAGAGACATCTGTCGCAGGCAGGGGGCGACGTACGGACCCACAGCAGGTCTCAGAGATGGAGGAGGCACTTTAGAGAAGAGGCTGTGATACTCTCTGATGAACTCCAGCATCAAGACCTGCACCAGCGCCGCCCCTGAGCAAGACAACAGTTGCTGGGTTTCAGACGACATCACAACATTCTATGGGCCAATAATATTTTATACAGATTACCTTTCATGGAAATGTCATGGTTAAGTGCAATGTTATCAACAGGGAAAATCAGGCCCTTGCCACCCATCTGAGACTATGAGATCATCACATTCTATCATCTGAAAACCACCAATATGTGGGCCAAGATCTGCTATGTTGAAGATATTAATAATGCACGCCGTAAATGTTCTGATTGAGGATACCGGCACCTGCTTGTCTCCTTGGAGATGTTATTGCTTTGCCTGGATCACATACGTATGAGAGACAGTCCTGCTCACTGCTCACATTTTTAAGGGATATTTGAGCAAAAAAAAAAAAAAAAGATGCCCAGCCCTCGTATCACTGTGTGTCATCCTTGTTTTGAAATAATTAAAATATGATTGGTTTTGTTGTGAATTTCTTACCTCCCACGATGCTTTGTGGGTCCTCGGCTTTGGAGCGAAGGATGTTTGGCCCAAAAACAGTGGCTAAGTTCTGGCAACCCATTTTGTTGCTACTGGAGTAACTCTGTACTTCGTTTAAAAATCTGTCCCAAAACGCACAAGAACAAAACGGTATTCATCCAGTTTGTATCAAGGTCATTTATGTTGATAATGTGGCGCTCAACACTTACTGGCAAATGAAGTTGAGGAGGTTGAAGTTTGCAACAGGAAGCTCATGAAGCAGGTATCTTAACTCGACCAAACCCTTTGAAAAAAAAGACAACCCCACAAATAAAAGAGCACATATCTGCGATTCATTCATGTAGTGCTAGTATTTACCCGTGTGCGGTCGGAGGACAGTTTCCTCCCACACTGCAGAAAGTGCTGGTAGTGGCTGTATGGCACCAGAGGTTCAGGCAGCTGACGGAGGTAGAGTTTCAGCAGCGACGCCACCGTGTGGACATCTGTGCTGCTGCAGGAGAGACCGGTACAGCGTAAAAGAGAGTTGTTTTTTATTTGTAACTAGACCCAAAAACTCACTGTATTACAATGAAATTCTATTAAATATTATTGGTCTATAGATGATATAGGTGATGTTACCTAAAATCAAGTACACCTAAGCTAGCGTTCAGTTTGTGTGAGTGGGGCTTACCTGTCAAACATGGGTCTTTCCCCAGAGTCGTAGGCCTGTCTCAGTTCTTGGACCATCCGCGTCTGTCCCGGTTGTCGAAACAGTCCAACCTCATGAAGACCCCTGTCCCGAATAAAGTTCACACACTGCTCCACCACCAGGGGCACCAGGCGTACCCCGTATTTACGCTCATACAGAACTGTTTCCTCCAAACGCTGACCAAAAACACCTGCAACAAAGACATAAAATAATTATGTTCTGCCAGTGGTGGTGGTGTTGTAGGGTTTAATTCCCAGCCCTGAACATTGGCAAAGTGTCAATTTTCCCTGACTATTTCATGCTAAGAAGTCTTATATGTCTGTCTAATACAGCTTGTGATCCGCAAAGAATCTTTAAAAATACATCATTAATAAATACATATATAAATGAATGAAAGAAGCAAAAAATGTTACCCATTTCTAATCATACAACATACAGACAAGTTTGCCATGGATGTCAGTAATAATGGAAGGCACTAAATATTAGATAACCTTTTAGTGTATTATTACTTTTAATGTAAACTAGCTAAATAAATAAATTGTGGTGAACTTAATTTGTGCAACAAACTAAAGTCAAAATCACAATTTTTTTTTTTTTTTTTGCATTATCTTGATAGCAATATACAGATGATATTTTCAAAATGCATCAGGGATTAACTAAAATGTCTATCTTGTAAATGGGTGAAAATGTAAATGAGCCATAAAATTAACCATAAAAGTGCAGAAATACCACTTTATACACTTTTCACGAACTTAAATTTCAGAAATGATGTTTCTGCTCATTTTATTTTCATCAACTCTTTATCATCTCTTTTTGCAGTCAGTTGTTTTATTTATAGGCAATATACTTGATATGCTAATTTTGTACATTTTCAGCAACAACAACAACATTTTTCCATACATCTCCCATCCCTAGGTAGCGGGTAAATGGACCTCACCATATGATCAGGTTCAACGTTTATGGGTTTTACCATATAATTGATACAGAAACATTTGAGAAAGGCCTGTGCTGCAGTAAATACCTGTGAATGGGATCCAGACGCCTTTGTTGAGAGTCTTGAGCCACTCGTCTCCTTGTCCCGCACTGTTTGAGAGGAAGAAGTACGAGCCGGGACTGGCCAAGACATCTCTGTTCCCTTCAAAAAGCATCATAGACATTTATGTTGTGAGTTGTGTGATGTTAGTGAAGGGTCAGCCACTTGCTTCTCTCCATGGAGATATAGTTATTGCTTTGTCTGGAATGTTCCATAGTAAAACTTTTAAAATCTATCTGACACACTTCAGCCATGACACCATTACTACTACTTTTTCCCATCAAAAAGTGAGTATAAGGTACAGAGGAAGGGAGGAGGGACCTTTATGACGAGTCCGGTCATGTTTCCAGGACTTGAAACAGCTGAGTCCCATAATGCAATGCTCTGGATCCAAAGACTCTCCCGCCAATCGACACAGAACTGCTGACAGACATTTACAGATTTTATTATTACATTGGGCTTCTTTACAACAGCGTATTCCCAGGTGTCAGTTGTTTTGATAGTCGTTCGGTCAACCTGAAAAAAGTAGTCGTCATTCAAATTGTAACCAACTATTTAAACATCACCACCAGGCAATACATCACCATCAGAACCACCAGCCACAGCAGAACTAGAGGAGTAGAGGGGACTGCATTATCCCCTTCAGAAAAACTTCATTTGGTCAAACTGCTTTTTCTGTCCACACTGCCTCTGAATGGAACTTCACACCCACAACCATTAGAAACACAAACGCCTAACACACTTTCAAAATACAATTAAAACAATGACTCACTGATTACACCTGCACTCACTGCTCCCTACTGGCCTCCTGTCCCGTACCCGTGTGTATGGGTGCGTGACTGTCTCTACTGTTATGCATGTGTAATTGTTCTATGATGTGCGTCACTGTTGGACTGTTGTTGGTTTTGTCTGTGTCTTGCAAATTGCTATTACATTTTATGAATGAAAAATTAGAATTTTTTTGTTCTTAGGCCGACATTAAAGAGGGGTGCAAAATCGACCTTTTGGAGTGTTCTACCATGTTATAATGTTGTCTGTGTAATCCCTCAGTCGTCCAGGTCTGATCTATAGCAAAAGCCGAAGTTAAATCTGTGAACTGGGCAAAACGTTGTAGGAGTGGAGACGTTTCGCTGCTCATCCAAGCCGCTTCTTCAGTTCTTTGTCCAGTTGACAGATTTAACTTCAACTTTTGCCATGTTATAATGTTGTTCCTTCATCAAAAACATGCCTGAAGAGGTTTACATGCCATCTGTGCATGTTTGAGTATTTCAGCCATCTCTCCCGGGCCCTACTCGACCCCTCCTCAGTTCACAAGCCTACGTCACCCACACTCCATTCTAACCTGAAGTAACCTGAAATGGGCACTGCATATTTTACATCCAGATTCAACTGAAACCTGGCCACTTTTTAAAAAGAACAGTAAAAATGAGATATAGTACTGTTTATTACATAGTACATTGTACAGAGGACAAAAAAAAAAAAAAATCCTTTTTGGTATTTGCAGAACCTAAATGCTTTTTTAATGCCAACCTGTGTGACTGTCTATAGCCACAATATGGGTCATATTTTAATCTTCTAATTCAGACTATGAGTGCTTTTAACTCACAGTAATAAATCAGTCACAAATTTACTCCAAGATGTCTCACGTTTATAAATAAATAGCTTCCCACAGTCTCATGGGGGCTCCATTGTAATTGCATTATTGGGACATACGACTTTATAGTAACTTGATGAAAGCTCCAAATGTCTATTACACACAGAGATGGATGAGCCAGACCACAGACTTGCACGGTATTTACATAAAATGGTCACATGGCCCAATTTGTTCTTAATGGGTGAAACATGTAGACCTTAGTGTATTAAAAAAAACAAACAAAAAAACCCAAAAACAAACAAAACAAAAACTGAACTGAATTTTAACGTTCCTATATTCGTCACAAGCAATAACCGGGGGGAAAATACACAACTCACCTCAATTTCCCAGAAGATACTACATGACATCAGCCCTCTTCATAATGATGGACCAGCCTTTTCCGTTCATTTGCCAAAACGGTTTAATGTTCTTGTTTTATGCATTTTTTTTAAATTATGGCGGAAAATCTTAATCAGTAAATGAGATTTCTAAATTCATTGAGGATTCAGATTTGATCAAATTTTGTCCCAAAAAAATTTGTTGTGTAAATGGTTGATCAAAATGTCAATTACATGTTATACAGTTAGTTTTAAACCATTTGGAGACTAGAAAGGTTAAAACAGTACAACAAGCATGTTGCAGGTAAAGCATTTTGTGGGTTATTTCATATTTGTCATTGCAAAGACTACTTTTCCATTCTTCAAATCAGCAAAATAGTCAACGACGAAAAAATCCTTTTCTCAAAAATGGAAAGAAAAAACACAAGACCCATCCTTGTTACTGTGCTTAAAGGTCCAATAAAAAACTGCTAATTCCTCTTCTTGAAGATCAGCTAAATACAATTCATTTGGTTTTCTATCCCTGGCAGAATTTATATGGCAAAATCAATAAGTCTGGTTCTTGTGACCTGAAATCTAACAGCAACTCCAAATTCAGCCTTGATGTTGAGGATGACGGTCCATATAAAGATTCCATGAACAAAATTCCAACACAGGATATTTGTAAAAATCGTGCCACTTTTTGTATCACATCAATAAAATGCTAACAAAATGTATTGAATTTAAGTCCACAGTTTGTATTCCAAGCAAGGCATGTATTTTCTATTTCTATTTTCCGCTTTCGCAAGAAATCAGAATGTTTGGTTTTTGCAAATGTTGACCTTAAGGCCCATTGTCAAAAATGAGTCTAGAATTCCAACAATAAATCCAGCATTGGAAAGACATCCAGCGTTTGCTCCTTATAGTTGGATCTTATGGTTCAAGCTTAAAAAAATAATAGAATTTGTCCATTGTTCAAAAGTGGCCCCACCGTAGAGGACTTTCGCGATTCCTTCATGTCCAGTCTCTTTGTCCCGTCTGGTCCTGGCGTGTCCCTGTCTCGTCCCGTTTCCCAGCAGGCTTTGTGCCCCTCAACCCTCCCTCCCTCCATTCTGCCCCATCAATAACCGGCCGGTGCGTTCGTGTGACGGCGGTGCATTAGGAAAATTGGATCTCTGCGACGAAGCACTGTTTTACCAAAGTAATCACTGCTGATGGCAATAGACCAAAGAGAGACAGTTTTACTGCAGTGAGAAGGCAGGGGGCTAGGAGGAAGGGAGCAGGACACAAGGAAGCAAATAAATGAACTAAGGATGAACTGCAGCACAAGTTCTATACTTTATGATTCACATTTTGTGTCTTATTCTTTTGGTCATTCTGTGTTGTCAGTAGTTGATCTGGTTGATGGTTGGTGCCAGTGTTGGTGGTGGCAGCTAAAAATATTTTCATCATAAATTTTAATATGTTATTTATGCTGACTAAAATCAACAAAAAACAAAATAAAGAGCAATCATAATAACTAAAAGTAGGTGTTTGTTGTTTGAGTTTGTTGACTAATAGTATTGACTTTTCATCAAATAACCAATGTCCAACGTTCAGCTGAGAGATGGACATAAAGACCCTCTACAGTTTGGAGCAGTCATGTGTTGCTGGCTTTAAACATGATATTGTCATTCATTGATGTGAACGACTATTTAATGTTTTTTTCTGATTTGGTGTGAAAGGCTTAACATGCCTTTTCAAGGGTCTCTTTTCTCTTTTGGAGTGGGTCTGTTTGGTGCGGCTCCCTTCAGCAAAGATGCGTTTCCATCCACTGAGCACAGCTCCGGGTCCAGGGGCAGGGCTTTGCTCCATGAGACACTAATGTAACTCAAACATAACTCATGTTTTTTTCATAAATAAAATATGCATTGTATCGGAATTACTAAATGTCTTTTGTGAATCGTTCAGATCAGCCTTATAATTCCGAGTATAATTCAAAGTTTATGCTTTTGCCTCATCTCACAACCACAAGCTCAGCTTTTTGTGCATTTATTTCACTTCTCTGTGCCTCTGCACCATGTTTTAGCATCTTTTTATGCAATGCATTGGGTTTGGCTCATGTTCGAGCATATTATTTACCCCATACATAATGCATCTATCTTTATATGCGATTGGCATGCATCCATAAACAGGAAACAGCTGTTGAACTCATGCTAGCTTTGTTTTGCAGAGCATATCAACTCAACATTTACGTTGCCATAACTGGAAATACAGTGGTTTTCACCTGACTGTTCTCTCTTGTCCAGTTATCTCATTTGTTTATTACCTGCTGTACCGGTCCCAGACCCTGCTGGGAGCTAGTACCCTCCAGGGTCGACTTTGGATCCCTCAAATGAGGCGGTACGGTTCACTTTGGAGCGGATCGGTATGGGACGCAAGTGTCTCCACTGTCTAAAGCGAACCAGAGGAAACGAGCCTAAGTTACATGGTATAATGTTATTCAAATACATGAGGTGAGTGACTGAATGAATCTAACATTGAACAGTGGGCAAATGAAACATGGAGGCTGCACCTAAAACAAATATATACAATTCAATAAATTAAAAAAAAAATCACTTTAGCGTCAACAAGCAAGCATAACCTCAGAAAACATTTACTTTTCTTGTTGTCACATCAAATCAATAACATCTGCTGCTTTTTACCATCTAAAAAAGATTGCAAAAATCAAACGTATACTTTCAAAACCAGACTTGGAGAGACTTATCCACGCATTTGTCTCCAGTAGGTTAGACTACTGTAACGTCCTGCTCACTGGCCTCTCCAAATGAGCATTAAGACAGCTGCAGTACATCCAGAACGCTGCTGCTCAGGTCCTGACTAGAACCAGGAAGTACGAGCACATAAGTCCTGTGCTCAGGTCTCTGCACTGGCTCCTGTGGCTCAGAGAATAGACTTTAAAGCAGCTTTGCTTGTTACAAGTCTCTCCATGGCCCAGCACCAAAGTACATCTCCCACATGTTAGTGCCATATGAACCATCTCACACTCTGAGGACCTCAGGGACCAGCCTCCTGCTGCTGCCCAGAGTCAGGACCAGGGCCGCCCCAGCCTATAAGCGGACTAAGCGGCCGCTTAGGGCCCCGAGGCCACAAGAGGGCCCTCAATCTGGCAACCCTCTATAATATACATTGCATGTAGTACGCGCGCTGTGCGCGCTACTGACGCATCTCCTCTGTAGCGCAATAAGCGCACTCTATAATGCACACA
>KN486400.1:34364-50358 GCA_000787095.1 Periophthalmodon schlosseri | reverse complement strand
ATTAATCGGTCAATGGCGTCTTAGTCAACCAAAGTTTCATTAGAACACTAATTATTCTGTTAAGAACACAGCTCTAGAGATTAGTGCCAAAAACACTTTCCACATAAGTCTATAAGCCAGTGTTTCCCATCCAGCGGTACGGAAATCTCTTAACCGTACTTTAAAAATGTACTTTAAAGAACAATTTACATTCTAGAGAATGCTTTTGTGGGATAATTATGACCTCAGTATCATTAAAACAAGAAAATATAATAGTAATAATGAAAAGTAATGAATATATAGATATATAAAGCAGATCATACTTTCTAAAGAATCAAGCTTTGGGTATACTCGAGAATTAAAAAAAAAAAAAAAAAAAAATGGTTGGAAAGCACTGAATATAGGCCACTGAACCTTTTATTTTTTAACAATAGTGTCTTACCTCCGCCGAGTATGAAGTGAATGAATAATGCACGAAACTGTATAGCGATTTTGACCAAAACCAGAGCCATAATAATAGAATTTATGTATGTATATCAGTTAACCTAATTTTTGATATTTTCAACCAAACCAATAAGAAAACTTAAAATAATCAAAATCCATGTTAACTTATTTATTTCTGAAACAATACCATGTTCCCCCAGCAGATGGCGTCAGTGTCCTTCTTATCCCCTCTGTCCTTCTTTGACCAGCGGCTCTCAGCGTACTTACTTTGAACCTCCACGTTTGAATTGAAACGTTACAGATCTGAGTTTCTGGCAGCCCTGAGTAAACTTCTGTTACATTTTCAAGCAGACTTTTGTTCCTGGCTGACATTATCCCTCCCTGTCTTTCATCCGGCCTGCGTCCCCGGGCCCTTGAGTCTGGGTCCCGGGGCCAGCTCAGAGCCAGGTGCTGACAGGTCCTTTCTTGGGTTCTCTCTTGCCTGTGTTGCAGCCTGAGGAGCGGTGGAGGATTTGATGTCAGAGTGGGAGATGGCGGCCCCGATAAAGCGGCCCCGGCTCCTGCAGATTGGCAGCCGTCTTCTCGGAAAGGAAAACACAGAGAGGCCACGTAAACAGTGAAATGGTGATATCAGATCATACACAGGGCATACAGTGCAGGAGGGACACCACTTAAAGGGACAGGGGAAGTCTCTACCCTCTTAGAAATGAATCCAATACTTGGTTAAAATTTGAATGTAGAAAATAAGAACATAAAGTTAAGATTTTGCTTAAGGTAAGTACCAGCTCAATTGACATAAGACTAAGATTAGCTGAAATTCTGGCTTAACTAGGTATAAACTAGGACTAAATCAAGTCACAAATAATCCAGGACTAAACCAGGACTGAACCAGGACAAAAGCAGAAACAAACCGCCATGTCTAGGGGTGCATTCACACTTGCACTCGGATCAAAGCAAAACTGGGACTAAATCTTAACCAAGGAAAAGGACCAAACCAAGTCTAAATCAGGACCAAACTAGGCTCATGAAGAAAAGTGTGAACACACCCTAACACTTGCACATAAACAACACCAAAATTAGGAATGAACCCAGAACTAAACCTGGACTTGGCCGGGACTAAACCAGAACTTGAGCAGGACCGAACCAAGTCTCCATCAGGACCAAAGAGTAAGTCAAAAACAAGATAACAAAGCAGGACTAAACATGGACATAGTGATCTGAGATATTCAGTTAAATCTTAGCTAATCAGCAGTTATTAATCAGTTATTACTGAAAAATAATAACAAAGTAAAAAAACAAAATAATATATTAATGCCAAAAAAACAAAAAAAAAAAGGTCTGGGATCCACAATCACTTGAGATGAGCCGCTTTCTTCAATTAACATGATCATCAACCAATATTTTAAATGTACAAAAGCCTCTATAGGTCTCCCTCAGTAGGGCTTGTTAATACGGCTTAGTTAATACAATAATGAAAATGATGACATGACATTAATTGAAGTCACATTAATTACAGTTAATATATTCCTGATGATAAATTAGCCATCAAAGACATCCTTCAGCTGGGTATGTGTTTATTCCACATGGTTTCATATTCAAACTGACACAATTCTTTAAATCAAATAGAGACAAATTAGAATTAGCGTTAGCATGCTAGGTAAGTGGGGAATAACTCTGGACCACTGCAAACCATTAAAAGTGAACTAGTTCTGTTTTTCATGTTTTTAAGGCAAAAATCAGGTACATCTTTAACTACTTTTTAGCATCATTAAGATTAATACACATGAACCCAAGTCTTTTTAACTATAGCTTTTTGCAGCATGTACTCTGCTTGGTGCGTGTCACTTTTGCACTCTTCCTCCTCCTCTCCTCCTCCTCTCTCTCTCCCACATCAGATCATGCACTCCCTTTGGGCCTGATTAAAAGGCTCTCTCCAGCTCGGGGTGAGGAGGGGCAGAGGAGGGAGGGGCAGAGGGGAGGGAGGGGTGAGGGTTCAGGGGTGAGAGGAGGAGGAGGAGGGGGGGTCTCTCGTCCTGTCTACACACCACCCCTCTCTACTCCTCTTCCGCACTGCAAAAAAAAAGGGAGAAATTTGTGAAAAAGGCTTTAATCAATAAAAATCAATAGTACTTTTGACTAATATGGGATAGGTGACTTTTCTAGAAGGAGGTCCACCACCTGCTTGTCTCCATGGAGATGTTATTGTTTCCTCTTGAATGTTCCACTGTATGATATTAAACTAATATATCTTTCTTATTACTATTTAGTTAGAGTTGTTTTTATTGCTAAAACAATACCTTGAAAGATATGCATTCTGCTGCAGTTTTTTTTTACACATCTGACCTGTATCTTGGCCTGGTGTTTGTCTCCATACATAGATAACTTTAATGCCATACAGTGAAACATTCCAGGCAAAGCAACAGCATCATAAAGCATAAACATTTCCAGGCAAAGCAACAGCATCTCCGTAGAGATAATGAGGTGGTGGACCCTCCACCTGGAAAGTTACAAGCACCTTTAAGCAGAAGCCAATTATCCCAAAAAGTAGATTGCTAATTGTATTAAAAGCATAAACATTCATCCAAACAAAATCCAACTCAGTGGTTTAGTGAGTTTAGCATCCACCTACAATCCACAAGGTTGCTAACCTGGCCACCAAGTAATTCTCGCAATATTTGCAAGTTCACAAACTAATTATTCCCGACCACTTTCAGCGAGAGCCATCCCAGACTGATAATGTGTAGAACTCAATTCAGAATGATACACAGATCAATCCAGTGTTAGCCAGGTTAGATTGTGTGCCTGAGTCACTGTAATCTGGCTGGTTTCGACGGGAAGGCCACCTGGTGTAATAAGGGCCATAAAATAAAATGTTCCAGAAAAAGCAGTCAAACAAGATAACACTCTTAACCTAAGTCATTTTCACTTACACACCATTGATTTTCTCAGTGCGTTCCCTCTCCTCTGCCTGATCAATAGCCCCGCTGTCCAGCCGCTCTGGCCCCGGCAACGGCCCGTCTCGGCCCCTGCTGTCTCGCGCGGGCCCCCAGACTGCACCATTAGCGCTAATGTGTCTGCTATTGACAGTGAGGGCCGCGGCTGACAGAAATACAGCAGTGCTCTGTGAAGGCCAGGCTTTTTCCAGCTCTCCTGCTCTCCTCTCTAAAGCCCTGAGTCATGGCGGTGCTGGTTAACCCTACTATCTGCTGTCTGGGGCTAGGCTCTGGGCTGCTAAATTATCTATACCCTGTTGTTTTCACTTAACCCACTCAGAGCATCCATCAGTGCGCGCCCACATCATAATCAGGCTTTTAATCTGATTTATCGGGCCTGAAATGGAGCCCGCGTGTAGCCAGTGGACAGCCGCCGTGCACCGGCCTCGTGTAGATCACAGTTGTAAACAGCTCTTTATTGAGATAATTACCCGTCCTAGTTTTATTTATGGAATATGACAGACTAGCATAAATAACGCACAGGTTTTTACAGTAAATCTAGGCGCATCCCGACTGTAGTGACTAGACTTTCATTCAGGTGGTAGTGCTGTTTAGAAAGTACAAATGTTTGCTAGTTGGTGGTTAGATTCCTGCGATTGGGAATGCTGAATGTTGTTGTGTCATCTGGCAAGACACTTCAAGGGTCTTTCTCTATTTCTGGGGGTCTCCAACCTTTTTCTTCTGCTGAGCTTCCTTTACAAAACAAAAATGCTAGAGAGCTACTAATATTAGCAGCTACAAGAAATTGAGTATAAGAGCCAAGCCTTAGGGTACAGTACGATGCCAATATAAAACATTATCCATTTATTAGTGCACAAAATTAGGCATCAAAATGATACATTTACAATGGTAATGAATCACATTTGAGTTATTCAGTGCAAGACGCATAATTCAGAAATCCCTTGGCGAGCTATTTGGAAGGGGGTGAGACCACTGCTCTATGTCAATGTGTAAATGGCTAAATATTTCTTTTTTAATGTAATTTCATTCTGAAACCCTTAGACAGGAAACATTTTGAGGTGTAGTCATCATTTCAAAGCTAGGACAATTTGATAAAAAATTTTAATTGCTACAACAACAATCTTAATTTTTCATCATTCTGAAACCCATGGTATCCCATTTTTAATCATCCTTTTTCATTTAGTGAACAATTTCAAAAATGTTTAAACTTATAGTCTCACAGTGCAATTAGTATAAATACGTTTATGTGGTAGCTTGCATGATAAGGTAGATAAAGTATTACTGTCGTCAGGAATGTTTTACCCTTGATCCATCCAGCAACACTGCAGGGATCCTGATCAGGAGTACCTAGCTGGAGGATTGGCACTATAAGTTTGTTGACATTGCATTATAAAACTATCCAAAAATCTGTCAACGTTCCAAATTGCACCTGATGTCATACCATCTACAAAATAACATAATAAAAAGTAAATAGTCAATATTTTTCAGTTGAGGTATAGGGCATGGGCAGAATTCTATGGTAGAATTTGCGGTTTAACTGTCAGATTGCAGATTTGTTGATCTGGTTTATGGTTAATATCTGTGTAATAAATCGGTCCGTACATGTGAAAATAAACCTATACTGGAGATTTCAAGTAAATCACCCTTATTGGTAGTTTTCGGTTTCTAGAATGTGATGATGTCATACTCCCGGATGGGGGGCAAAAGCTTACATTGAAGACATTGTACATTGAATACATTGTACATTGAAGACATTGTACATTGAATACATTGTACTTTGCCATGAAAGGTAAATTCACAAATGTTGTACCTAATCATTTCTTTTAGTGACTAGAGCCAGGAACTCACTGTATTGCAAAATGCTATGCATTTTAACATTATTCATTTTAGCTGCTCCCATCTGTATTAAATATTATTGGCCCATAGAATGTTGTGATGTAATCGAAACATAGCAATAGAATTTTATATGTCCCTGTCCTCTATCTGAAAATTTTGAAATCAAATGTCGTGAAATTCAACCTATTAGAAAAGAACATTTAAAATAGCTCATTTTTCCAGCAGACTGTTTTGAGTGATCAGACAGGACGCGAGTGCAGTCTGTGAGTTGGCTGATGCTACACTAATTACATTATGAACCCGATACATCAGAGGAACATGCGATCTGCCCGGAACATACCACCGATGCGCTAAATTGGGGGGATCGGGGCCCGCGTGGGTGTCTCCGCGGGGGCCCCTGCACTTCTGAGACAGGACCTTTGACCCCCCCTCACCCACGGGGTCAGGGGGAGGGGCCAGCGCTGTAATAGGGTCTGCAGGGAGAGAGAGAGAGAGAGGGGGAGGAGGAGGAGAGAGAGAGAGAGAGAGAGAGAGAGAGAGGAGGAGTGTCCCGGGAGGGTCTCAGTATACTGCAGTAGTCATCACACTGAGGGAAGGGTGGACCCAGCAGAACCAATTACCCACAATTCCAGGGTGATACGGGCAGAAGTATTTGGGGTTATTTGATAGTTATGTGGTGTTGTTTTTCCTGTCAGTTTTTTTCCACAGGTGATGTGTTATAGTTATAAAAAAATTACACAACCCTATCCATGGATTTCAGAAAGATGAAAAGTTTGGACCATTGCTATAGCAATGAACAATGTGCTACAAAATATTATGTCTTTTGAACAATGAAGTCTTCCAAACTCAATGTCCAAGTCTTGTTCCCCCACATTAATACTTAATACCATTGACTATATTATTTTTTTTACAATGACTTGGCAGCAAATGTTGAGCTCCAACTATGCGCTGCTAAAATATTACAAAAATAACAATTACATCTGTAAATAAGAGGATTTGTCATGGATACAAACAGGGCAGGGAACATGTGGAATAGATAAATGTATAGATACATTTAAAAAAGGTTTTGAAAAGTGATGTAAAGTAATTTACACATTCTTAAAAGGTTTAGCAATTACATTATTAATGGCTAAATAATTGCTTCTTATAGGTTATGAAACTTGCAAAAGGAGTGAGTCAAATGTATTAAGTCCCACCCTCTTTCCCAGCACTTGAATGAATCGTCTACTTCTTTAGGGCCCCTCCTAAAAAAACGGCCCATTACTCTCCCTTAGACAGAATGCAAAAACTGCACAACCAAATGACTAGCACCTTCCTATGGTGAACTTATTATTTTTAAATGTTTATGATAATGTAATTGGCAAGAAACTGTGATTTTGTAAAGCCACTACAGTCCAGCTTGTTTTTAAAGTATGGGGGAGAATTTTAGACTATGGCGGGCCACCATAGTGCTCAACGGTCCACGAATTGAACCAGGACTTTCTTGCTGTGAGGCGCGAGTGCTAACCAATCCTTCACTCCGCTGCACATTTCTTCCTTAAACATAAATATAAAAACAAGATGAAATGTAAAGTCTGACTGCACACTGTTGCTCTTTCTTCAGTCAGGGGTCAAAGGTCACACAGGCCGGTGGCGGGAGGGGCTCTGATGATGAGAGGGGTACACAGATGTTTACAGAGGGGCCTGGGTCTGTCACACTGTGTGGACTTGTGAACATGCACTCACCTTTAAGAGAGTCCAAGACACATGTACACACTGGGGCCCCTGTCTGCCTCGGGGTCCGGCTCTGACCAGATGGCCCCTGGACCAGCCCACAGCACTGTCCCTGACCAAAACAGATCATTTACCTGCAGTCTGCACATTTGATTTGGACCAGATTTGATGCAACACCAATAGGAAATAGTCTCATAAACTATATAAACTGCATAAACATTTAACATTCTCAAAATCTCCATCAGGATGTGACAAATAATGCATATTTTCACACAAAAAGCAAAACATTTTACAACAGTTCCAAGGACATTTTTCATATATTGGCAGCTATGTCCCTGTCTGACATTAGAAAAAAATCACACCAATTATTTGTTGACGTGTCCAGTCTAGTCCTGATGTAGACTGTTTTGGTCCTGGTCTAGTTCTGGTTTAGTCCTACATTAAGTAACTGTCTATCTAGCTACCACTAGCAATGAAAATACCAGGTCTACTGATACAAAGCTTGGTACCGAAAACGAGTACTAGAATAAAAGCGATAACAAGTTTAAATGCCTTATTCTGCCCCAAACACTTTTGCCGTAAATTACACTAAACCATGCTTTCTTTGTGGTGGCACTTCAGGTTAAGAGGGAATCCCATTCATGTAAATTGAGAATTTGGGAAAAGTTTTGCCATTAAAATCTGACATAAAGTAGGTTGATTTGTGTAAAATGTTCAGTGTTCATGTGCAACAAGTCAACACTGCACCGATTCTCTGGGAGGCTTTAAAACGGCTCTGTAGTCCCTATAGAACTTATTTACTGTCAAGATCCACAGCCCCATACAAAATAATACAACCGAATGACGAAGACAGCGCCCACTGCAACCTCCGGAATAAGGTAAATAGTGGTTCTCAGTTAATACACAGACGGCTGTGTTCATAAAAGGACAGATAAACAGATCCAGTATAAATATACTGCAACTCCCCAAGCACCTTTCACACAGAGTGCAATGCTTTTAGACAAATAAATACAAATTGGTCTGTCTTTAAGTGAGGCTCTTACTTAACTGATGGATTTGGCCTATGTTCACGAACATGAACAAGTCCAATCCAAGACTGAATCAGGATTTAAAGGTCTATGAAGTTGTAGTGTATTGTTTTGTTTTCTGCTTCTGTATATTTATTAAAATATGTACAATGTACAAGAGGCATGGGCTTGTACTCCTAACCTCCTTTAAGGAGGGTTCGAATAAACAGGCATGGATGACATATAAAACCTCTTCAGGCATGTTTTTGATGAGGGAACATTATAACATGGTAGAAAGCTCCAAAAAGTCAATTTTGCATTTTGCTTTAATCACAGCTAATAAAGTTGAAATAGCAGTTGAAATAAATATCTAAAGTGCCTCTAAATCAGTGTCAAACCAGGGCTAAAGCTGTCTGTTCTCCCAAAGACCGGAGGTAGACCTGGAAAAGACCAGGGGTAGGGCCGAGCTGCTTCCTGTCCACTTGAGAGCCCTCTTGAGGATTCTCAGGGCCATGACTCCCACATAAACATGTCCACACAGGGCCGTAAATGTAGTCTCAGCTCCACCTATTGTTACACATCACTGACAAGGGCCAGCAGCCACTAGCCTCATGTTTAGATTACACAGGGACAGCTCTTTATACTGTCACTGTGTCCTGGAGCAAGACACTTCACCAGTGTTGCCTGTAAAATGTTTGTTCATAGGTTCTACTCTAGATCTCTCAAAGTGTGCACGTCCTCCTGTGTTACTGTGTCACTCACTGAGTGGCTTTCCTTTCTCCTCCTCTCAGTATGGAGGTTGTGGGTTAGACTCCTGATCTCTGAGCAAGTGTGATGGCATGTGTGGTTGGTAATTTCACCCTCCATCTATAATTTTCTCCACTATCATTGAAGTTAATTAGTTTGTATAATGTTACATGACCTAAGACTCACTGACCCCTGATTTTCTACACCACTGTTTAGATCATCCATAAGAGACAGACAGAAACTTTATGGGGCTATTGGTCACAGGTCCAATTTCCTTTCTACCTAACAAACAAAAAAATATCAGCCAGGAAAATCATTTTCCTGGCTGATATTTTACCTATTGGTTTATGCTTGGTTGCTCAGTTGCTATCATTTTTTATGTATTATTTACTGTTTGATCATTATAATGTTGTAATGACTTTGTTTCCCTGTCACAAACAGCCACACGCTGTAACTCACCATCATAAGGCAATGGTGGCGATATGTAACCCCAGTAACAGTAGCCCCCTTAAAGTTGTGCTCAGGCAAAAATAAAGAAATTATTATTTAAACCAAATAATCTTGGGCCTGATAACTAGTCATTTAATAATGTATATATTATATTTATTTTTTAACATTTCACAAGCATTCATTATGTATTTATGACAGCCCCCCCTTCGCAATGTCCACTAACTGGTCTTGCTTATGGGCACAGTGTAAGTCATGAGGGGAGTTGTTCACAGGGCGGTGGGCTTCATTAGACCAGGCCTGAGCTCCATGTTAACTGTCATGTGGGAATGAGAGTGATAGAGTAATGTGACTTTTGACAGCAGGGTGAAGAGGACACATGAGCCGGGGCATACCTTCTCAAAAGATCGACAAATTCTAACTAATTGGAAGTGTTGGAAGGTGTTCATAAGAATAAGATGTGTTTTTCCTCACAGCCTGACCCTGCACTGAACAACATGAGGGTCAAGATCCTCAGGTTGAGAACCAATCCAAACAGTCCAGTAGTTACACTGAGCAGACATGAGACGCTGACATGAGTCACATAATCGTGATCACTTCTACGGTGCTCCTCACACCTTTCAGAAGCCTAGTAAGAGAAGCCAAAAATTGCTACATTCTGTTAGAATCCAGAAGGGCCTGGAACCGAACCGTAGAATGTGAAAAACCTCCTCCCTTTCACCAAAAAGTTACTGAAGTACACGTAACTGAGTACTATGCCCAGAAATGATTTTGTATATTGTAGATCAGGTCAATAGAATGGTGTTTCTGTCTCACGTGAAAATGTCTCGAAAGTGAGAAGTCATGAAGGTAGGTGTGTGGAGGTATGTAGCACAGGAGTGACACAGTGTCCTGTACACATACTCAGGACAGAGTTCAACTGTGATCACTTTGTCTGCTAATGTCACTGATTTACCATCAATTTTTTGTCAACTTCATATTTTTTACAAATGACAAATAATAAAAAACGATTACTTTAAAAACAAAACAAAAAACTATATCTGATTTTAACTATCTTAAACATCAAAAACAACTAGTTCATTATAAACAATTTGCAGTGATCCAAAGTTATTCCTCTCTTATCTTATGCATTCTGAGCATCTGAATTATTCACCACAATGAGTTTATAAGTGTTTTTCATCACTCTCAGAGAACAGAGTTTTGCGGTGACTGTAAAGCTAACAACAACTAGCATTCTAACACGCACTTCCTAATCACAATAAAATGCTTTCAGTTCAGGTGCAGACAGCAGATGTATTTGACCTCAAGAGCTGCTTATAAAATATATCTGTACTGGGGTAAGACAAATTTTGCTCAAATAGATAGGATAAAATTGGACAGTGCCTTTGATATGTTCTCAAGTTCAGCAGTTATACGTGGTTTTCTGGGCAACGCTTGCAATTTATTATAGTTTCCAGAATTATAATTTATCAAGCAAGCTGTTTGGTGTCTCAAAATCCCCTCCCTTTCAGCCTCATGACCATTGTTCACATAAAAATATAAGTACATTTCTTATCTGCAGTGACAGACCTCAGCTTTCCAGTTTTAACTTTATCCAATGCGACCTTTTAAGATGTCACAGGAGTTTAAAAATGGCTAAATTATGTCATTGTGCCACAGATAGCTGGTCTATAAGAATCATTTCAATCTATCTTAGCAAACAAAGCATGCATTTTTCACAACAACAAAGCTCGCCCAGCGCAAAGGAAATGACTGCACACAGAAGCAAGACAATGTTAAACAAAAAGATAGAAATGCTAATGCAACATAGGTCTGCTGCCACCCACTGCTGCAGACGACCCTCCCTCACCCGCCCTCACCCGCCCTCACCCACCACCAGGGCCCTGCGCTCTATAGGCAGCTCCAGTCGGCCTGCACAGCCAAAAGTCAGGCACACAAAAGCTACAAAAGCCATCTGCGCTAGGCGGCTACGCTACGTCCACGCACAATAGCCCCCCGTTAGCTCGACCCACCCCAGTCTGGGCCATCTGCTGCTGGGGACAGTGAGTGGAAGAGAAGTCCATCGCGCCATACCTCCAAACCTTTAGCCATACACGGCAAAAAAAGGAAAAACTCTATGAGGTATACATGATTTGAGATCAGAATCTTGACTCTAGAACTTAAATTTAAAATTATTAAAGTGATAGTATGTAACTTTCTGGAGGTGGAAAGTCAACTGTATGATTCCATGGAAATAGAAAGTTAAAACCATACTTTGGTATGTAACATTCTCCATGGATACAGATGTGATTTAGGCCATACTGTAGAATATTATAGCCAAAAGAAAGATGCATTATTGTTCAGGTTTTTTTTTTCTGTTTTTCAGTGCAATAAAAGCATCCATAATGAAAAAACATGCTTTTATTTTAGTAATTTTTTGGCAAAAAGTTGCATACTGTGGCTTTAAGTACTGCCCTAGACGGACTTTTTAAATGTACTTCTAATTGGGTTTGTCTTGCTATTGTTTTTTTACTTTAAGCAAAATTGTATGCCATGAGTATATGAGTATAAGAACAGTGATCCAGTAGGTTAAGCACTGCAAGCTATCCAGAATATCTGTGGTTCTAATCCCTTCCAAGCTCAATTCATTCATAGACTTTCTATAATCCTCTATAATATGCTGTGTAATGTCTACATCTCCCACTGCATAGTAATTCAAAACTCCAGTTACCTCTCAGGTTCTCACAATATTTCGGAGTCACACAAAATCCATATAGTACTGCTGTACTGCATTTGAGCTCAAATCCACTCAAGGATCTGAGATTAGACCAATCACAGGGCGGCATTTTGGTGAACCAGCAAATCAAAGCAAATATGGTGGCACCAACAAATGTACACAGACTCATTTTATCTGTGGATGGGAAAGATGTCTGTGCTTTTCTCTTAATTGGATTTAGCCAAGGCCTGCTCGCTCTGTCTGTTGTGACCCTTCATCATCTTTAAGTATTCGTCTGAACCTTCTTTCTTTTCCCGATCGCTGTCCTTGACAGTGATCCCAGATTGATCATGTGTAGAACAACAATCTGAATCTGGCTCCTGTCACTTTGGAAACTATAAACTTTTACCAGAGTCATTCATTACAATCCATATGTCCTATGCTGGCAATAGTACCACCTTTATATAGTTGTAAATCAGAATTCAATTACTTAAATTTGTTTTCAGACATTTATGTTAAGTTTGTTAAGTTAAGATCAAAATCCCTGAATCCATCCTGATTCTGAATTCACAAAACTCATGCAGTTTTTTTTATTTTTGTTTTGCAGTGTATCCTCAGAGGTCACATAAGACAAGCCCCTAAGTCTGTGTACGGTGTTTAGTATGTGAACGATGCGGGGTATGGAGTATGGATATGAGTATATGAAGATGGCACAATAATAGCTGTGGCGAGGAGGCCGGGCAGGTGTGACAGAATGCACTGGGCTTTGGGAACAATGACACGTGTGCGGTTTGCAGCAGCCATGTTGGAAAGAGAACAACTGTTGGAGCAGCAGGAGGGACGTGCAGACAGCCACAGCGGGGGCCAGGCATATGTGCATTTGTGTTGGAATGAGTCTATAAGGCATAAAATGGAAATAACTAAAAAGAAACTGTGGCATGTGTGTCATAATAATGTAATCACAATCAAATCGATATCGCAATTTGAATGGGCAAAATTATTATTCAGCCCCAGCCTCTATCATTAATTGGTTGTTTGTATGAAAGCTGGCCACTATGAAATATCTTTTGGCATTTTGGCATTAAAAAGTTTATATCTATGTATGTATCTATCAAATAGGTTTTTTCAACTGAGCGAAAGCGTCCGTCATCTCCCTCTGCTGTGAGGAAATGAGCTAGCTATTGTACTGTAAAAATTGAACTCCACACAATTGTTGTGTTGCAGCACATGGAAATTGGCTAAACTTGTGTAGAATACACTCAGAAAATGGAGGAGCGCTGTGGACAACAACATGAGGAGAAAAGAAGACTTAATGCTAGGGGACATGTTTCAAATAAAAATGAACTGATGGTGATGCGGGTTGTAAAAAAAGGGTGGATGGAACAAAATGTCAGCATGGACTGAGCTGGAGGTGTCCCTGGTACAACATAGGGGACACAGTGGGGACTGGGATTGAACCGGCAAACTTCTGGTCTGTGAGTAAACACTGAGCTATTGCTACACTAGTACATCGATCCACATATAGTAGTACATATTAATAACAGTAAGGTAAACATGTAGAGGTGTTAGATGACTGAGATGATTGAGGGTAAAGTTTTCCTCAGTGCATGTCAGGGCTTTACACTGGCATGATCAATATCCAGACCCTGTTCCCTTGTCACGCACTGAGCAGAGGAGAGAGGTGAGGAATCTGAGTCACGTAGCACATATATGCACACAGATACACTTACTGTAAACCAAACATGTACAGTATCTATGGCACACAGTTCAGTCATAATACTCTCTAGCGTGTGTTTAGATTCTGTTACAAGACCATGCGCTGACAGAAATCCTTAGAAAGCATGATGACGCTGCACTGTAAAATTTCAAAACTTATTTTGAATACTAGGAATAGACTCCATACACAGTACCGATTCTGATACCACGATGATAATTTTAAAAAAAGATGATGACAATGACAATAGAAGGCCATTTTCAACATCAAATCGAAGTACTTTCTTATATTACCATGTGGCCAGAGCTTAATTTGATCTGGCATTCCGGTTTCTCTTAATTTTCTGCCGATACAGATCCGGGAAATGTTTGATCCTGTAATTTTCCCGACTGCTATCGGCACAGATAGAATTTCAGAAGCTCTTTTTCAAATGACTGTAACTGCAATAGAATTTGCACCCATCACAATTCAAACAGCTACTGAAAGCTGAGATCTGGCGCTTTCCATGCTACTACATGTATTACGGTAACAACTGAAGTGCGCACGTTAGAGGAGAGGGAGAGAGCACAGCTCTGACACCTCCGACTGGTGATGGGACTTTTGGCTCCTTTGTGGGATTCAAATCTTTTGAATCTGTTCTCTTCAAAGAGTCGTTCAAAGACTGGCACTTTTACTTATTTTCCTTATTTTATTTTACTATGACAGAAGGCAATGTAAGAACTCTTATCTGCAAACTAATCACAGAGATCAATGACAAAGGCAAAGATCTGTTGTAAATGGTGAGATCCGGTTCCAACCATTCACGTTAAGGAACCGTTCAAAAGACTCGTTCACAAACGTCACATCACTACCTCCAACAGCATGGAGAGCGTAAACAATATGCAAACCCCGAGTGCAGCTTGAACCACAGTTTGGGTTTGAGTTGGAGACAGGTTTACTGCTGCTGAGGCTGCTGGTGAGGCCCTCATAGCTGGTCATGTCATCTCAAGTGCCCTGGTCATACCTCACCAACAACAACACCAACCACCACCCACACCATCCCAAAGTGGAACCACTGTGTCCAGTTCACCTTCTCAGTCACATACAAGCACCAGGGACATGCTTGACCTGCAGGTTTTGATGAGGAGCTGTGAGGAGATCTCCTAGATGTCCCTCAGGCTGGTCCACCTCAGTGCCTCAGTCAGAGCTCCTCTCAGGACCCCACTTTATCACATAACCCAAGACCCCACCCAGATAATGGGATACAGTGTGCAGAAGAAGTATACCTTACATTATGACATGTGACAGGCTGAGCCGTGTCATCAGATGGACAGAACAGATGGGCATGTCCACTCAAATAAAAGAACTAAAAATAACAAACAAACAAAAAAAACTAAAAATAACAGTCTGTAACATGAGCACTGAAGGCTCTAGGACAGCACAATTGTATGAGTTGATATAAAATGGGTGAAGTTTGATTTTTGTAATCTCTGTATGCATTTTGGATCCATATATAAAAGGTTATTATTCACTGATTTTAGCAATTTTAAAGCCTATAACAACCACTACTTGCTAGATTATCAGAATTATAGTACTTTTTGTATAAAATTCCATGAACATAGGACAGTTACTATTACAGGCCTAAAATGGAGTCCTGCTGTTTAAATAGGAGGCATGTTTGCATCTCTTTTTGTGTGTTCTTATAACTGTTTTGGCTTGATCCCCCTGCTCGCTCACCCACTCCACAAGTGTTCCTGTAAATATGAATTTGCAAATGAAGCACTGCATGTGGCCTTATATCTGTGTAATCCCTCAGTTGTCCAGGTAAGTTCCATTGTGGTCCATGGGCGTGTACTAGTGACTCTGAGGGGGGACTCAGAGTCAACAACAGAACTGAAATTAATTACACATTTAATTAGTTTCACACATTTCAAGGCACTTTAAGCACTTTTAAATCAAAGAACCACTCACCCATTCACACACCGGTGTATGAATTAATACATTGTTTTCAACGATTATACCATTTTCAAAACAATAAAAGGTAACATGGTAATCTAAATTTGTTATGCGCTAGCAGTTAATATCCCATAGAAGTGTAGTACGCCCTCTTTAAATTGTTACACATTCCCTCATTGTATGTTGCTTTTCTCAAACCTCATCATAGCTCGTGGGCTCAAATACAGATGTGACAGTGCAGTGTGAGTCAAGGGGGTGTTAAATGAACGGTGAGTTTCTATTGAAGGATCTGACAGTGCAGTTGTCTCATTCACTTTGGCAGAGCTGACAGACGAGCGTCCCCACTAATGCGCCTCTAATCACCACGTTTGTTCTAATATAGACCTCTGCAGACAGAGCGAGACAGACAGGGACAAGTTTACAGGGGGGCAGGAGGACAGGACAGAGATGTGGTGAGAGGGGGACAAAGAGCACTGCTGCTGATGGATACAGGCAGGGGACAGAGGGATGAAAAGAGACACAG
>KN486400.1:0-34260 GCA_000787095.1 Periophthalmodon schlosseri | reverse complement strand
TTAATGGACCTGTCTGTCAGCCTGGTGAGAGAGACAGGCTGCAGCCGCCTCTCACACCTCACAATCACTAACCCTGCAGTTAAAGGCTCCATTTCCCTGCCCACATCCTCCCTGGACCCGATAACAACTCCTGTTACATTCTTGTGCCACACAGATGTGTGCCATGTCACCCAGCAGGTGTTTCTATGGCTCAGTTCTAGGATACCCACCATCCTCTGTTGTTTAATGCAGCACTGGTCTAGCAGCCACTGAACTGGGATCCGCCTTTTGTGTATAACTGTTCTCATCTATCTGGCACAAACAGATGGATATCGTGTAGTACTCTGAGTCATGTTCTACACATTATCAATCTGGGATGGCTCATGCGGAAAGTAAATGTCAGGTCCTTGTTATAAGGTTTTGGTTAAGTTTAGATTTTTATTGTACACAAATGGCTAAGGAGAGGGCCAGGGTGAGGGTGGGGGGGTATGGGTTTACTTTAAAAACATAGAGTTATGGAAACATTTTAGATGCTCAAATGCACAATCCACATGCAGCTACGTTTACATCATTGATGGTGCCCTATCAAACCTCAGGTTCTCTGCTTGTTCTCAGAACCTCGTTTCTCTACTCCAAGTAAAATGCAGCGTCAGTAACGTGGATGAATTGTATGGAGAATAATAAGCGTGTATCCTAGATCTTTGTCCCTCCTTCAGTAAAGCTGAGGTGAGTAATTCTTTTGTGAGCTGGTGAGTGAGGGTGAATGAACAGACCTGCAGACATAGACTGACAGGTTTAGACACAACCACCATGAGGCCCGCCAGTCTGAGGGACACTACAGCTGTGAGTGTGACAGCTCTGTTAGCACGCTATGTTAACACGCTTGTCTCTCCACACCTGTGACTCACCTGGACGTAATCCCCACCCACCTTCTCCTGAGCTGGGCCTGTACTGACATGAGAGCCCACTCACCTATAACTGCAGACTATAAAGAAGTTGACTCGAGCAGATTGTGGGACCAAAATTATCCAAAATATTGTGAATATCCTCGATACCATGATCTTTGTACTTTCCTTTTTAGATTTGTCCAACAAAACATTACATTTAGGCAAAGGTGTAAAAACATAACTAGTTCATTTTAAACAGTTTGCAGCAGTCCAAAGTTATTCCTCACTTTCCTAACACATTCCGAGCATCCTAATTATTATGAGTTCACAAGAACTTTTCACAATAACACCTAGCATGCTAACAGCTCATCAGCGTTACTTTCTGGTTTGCAGACAATAAAAAATGCTCTGCAATTACACACAGACAGTGCACAGTGCTCTTGTTTTGACCTTAAGAGCTGCATTTACAATATATATGTACTGGGGAAAGTCAAATTTACCTTATTATATGAGAAATGGGGTGTAGCCCTTTAAAGCCACAATTTGTAACTTTTAGCCAAAAAAAACACTGAAATAAAAGCATGTTATATTTTTACTTTTTCATTTTAGTTCTGAAAAACAGAAAAACCTGTGTTCTTACTTTAAGCAGGCTTGCATCACCTGACTCTTATTTGGCCTGGCAGAAGGCCATCTCCTGCTTGTTTCCATGGTAATGTTGTTCCTTTGGTTATCTTCCACAGTATGGCATAAAACGTATCTATCTCCATAAAAAATGTTCTGAAGTATGGTTTTAACTTTCTGTTTCCATGGGCTCATGCAAATGCCTCCTCCAGAAAGTCACTTTTTGTACCTTTAATGAGAGAAACAAGAAGAAATTGACCAGACAGAGAGAGAACATACTCATCTGCATAGTCACCGCTAATATTTCAAATCACAAATCTCGTTATGCACCCATGACCACTGCCAGTCATAGTGGTGATCCAATGTTGAAAAATGGTTCGCTGCCGACCCTATTTCACTCATCCACAGAAGAGAGATAGTCTGGGGGCCTCTGACTCCTGACCCCAAGTGGCCCCTCTCTCTCTCTTTCTCTCACAATACACTCATCCTCCCTTTTCTGTGCTCTTCATTCGTTCACCGCTTTCCCCGCTCTCTTCTGGAATGTGCCCATGTGTGATCACAAAGGTGTGCCACTGTCAACACAAGCACAAAAGAGAAAAATCAAAAGAAAAAAAAGAGAGAGAATGAAAAATGGATGGTCCCAAAGACAAATAGTTGGAGTGACAGGACAAGCGGAGTGACGCTTGTAGACGTATAAGAAGATGAGATATGAGGAAGACGAAAGCGTGCGGAGGTGATGGCTGTTGAAATGAGCAGACAGATACATGTGTGAGGACAGTCATTTGTTTTATTGCTCTGCTAATCGCTCAGGAGGTGCTGATGGAGCTGAGAAGAAGCTGTCTGGTCCTCACAGGTCTGACAGGAGGAGTGAGAAGGATATTAGCAGGTTTTGTCTGCGTATGAATGAAGAGGAGGTGTGAGAAAAGTTTTACATGTCTGAATGTAACCTCTGGCACTTAAAGCAGCGGTTTGCAGCGGCCCAAATGTATCGGTCATTTATCTATTCGAGCACCCTAATTACATAGATAGATATACTTTATTCCCTTATTTCCTTCTCAGGAAATCATTTTGGTGAAATAGCTCATTCCACAATAACAACAAAAAACAGCACTCGTCCCCACATATTAAAAGTGCAAAAAATCCTTTATATTAAAAAAAAGTACTAAAACTAAAGTCTATAAGCGCCACTTTTCACATCTTCCAGAGTCCAGAGTGGGGTTTACCATCACGGTAAAGCTGAAAACAACTAGCATGTTAATTGTGCACTTCCTGGTTCACAGAAGATATAAACGGGGCGCCACCATCATCATTCAGGTTGTATTTTTTTTACATGGGGCTGCTGATCTTAACAGCAAGTTCTATATGGACTACAGAGCCGTTTTAAAGCCTCCCAGAGAATTGGTGCATGGTTGACTTGTTGGTGGTGTTGACATTGAACATTTTACACAAATCAGCCTACTTAATATCGTATTTTAGCGGCTTTTACACAAATCAACCTACTTAATATCGTATGTTAGCGGCACATTTTTTTCTCACATTCTCCATTGAAATGAAAGGGATTCCCAGTTAACCGGAAGTGCCACCAAAACGAAAGTGCCATTTAGTAGATTTTACTTAATTACATGAAAAAAAAATCATGTACAGGCTCTTTAAGAAGTTGCCAACTTTTTTTTATCCAAGAAGCAAACACCTTTCCAACATTTTCAAATCTTCAAGTGGGTCTCAACACTACTAAACTTCGCCCAGCCTCTTGCAGGTTCCCCCGGCCTGTGAGAACCCCTCCATGTAAGCCGATCTGGAGGACTTCCGATGTCTTCTGCTTGACTTGAGCGGCAGAATGAAAAGACCGCAAAGGGGCCCTCCTCAATAGAGCCATCTCGCCCTCAAAAGCCTGGATTCCTATGCGCGTCTCCGCTGTCACATCCGTCACCGCCGATACACACGCCAAGCCAAAACAAGTTTGACTAATCGCTGTCCGTCATAACCGCGTGAGGGTGGGATGTGATGGGGGGGTGAGGACGGCCTGCTGGGAGGCTGAAGGCAGGATATTGATGCTTTGCGCTGGGCCCGTTCGTTGGGTTTACTGTCTTTTGTCAGCGCAGACAAACTGCTCTGTCGCGGTGGAAGTATTCATCAGTCTGTCATGTATTTACGGCGGATGGGACACGGAGAGATCAGAGGAGAGTAGCTGTGAAAGTAAGAGATAATGGGCTAATTGTTCTTGTTCAAAACTGTCAATCACTATGTTTAAAGTGGCCCAATTTTTTTCTATGTATCTGATTAAATTTTGTCTTTCCCCAGTACCGATATATTGTATAAGCCCTTGAGGTAAAACTAAGTCAACTGCGTGCTGTTTGCATCTCATTATAAAGTGTTTTATTGTCTGAGAATCAGTATTGCATGGTTAGCATGCTAGTCATTGAAAGCTTAACTGTGACCGCAAAGGTCTGGCCTCTAGAAGTTGTGAAAAGCATTTATAAACTCATCATTTATAAACTCATCAATTAGTATGCAGAGGTCCCAGCAATTGGACTTTTTGACCTATATGTATGTAGACTGAGCCTCTGAGGTCAATTCTATGTTTGAAAATATGATGGTTGCATATACGGCCAGGTTGTAGGTTTTTGGCCATTTGTTAAAGGTGTGGTAGCATTAGGGCCTGTGAGAGATGGTGGTTAAGGTTAGGGCTATGATGAGGGGGTTATAAACTGACTTCAAATGTGCCATTTAATTTTTTGAATTTAATGAGCTATAATGGTTTTCCCTCACCATAAGATTACTATACGTTGCACTGATCGAAGTGACTGACCTATGCATATTTGAGTAATCCTGTACTGTCCTGCATTTGAGACTTGAGTGCTCACAGCATGTCTGTTTTTGCCTTTTTTTTTTTTTCAAAAATAAATGAAAAAATTGAAAATCTGCTATATGATACCGTAAAATGCCACTCTCGGTTCTGCCAAAGGAAGACAATGGATCTAAGTCTTTTAGATCAGGGGTTCTTAACCTTTTCAACCAAGGAGGCTGACTTTTTTTCTGTAGAAAGTAATCTGGGGCCCAATCTCATATTAAATGTATTATGTTCTTCTGATTGTATGGCCTTCAAGAATCAATGGTTTTGATCATTATTGTGGTTTACAATGGCCAAAAATAATGGTATGTGTATGTTACGGGTAAATACTAAATACTAAAAAGTGCAATGTGTCTAAAATGTTAATATTAATGTTTTCTTTAAAAAATATATTTTAAATGTGAGAAAACAGGGTTGTGGGAACATGAAAACATAGAGCTGTCCACTCCCGTCATCACTCACCAACGGACAACCATCACTGTCTCAAATTATCATTCCATATCAGCCGCAAACATGATAGGAGTTTTCAGTCTGATTCTGAGCTCTTTGTAGACTTGATCCATTCACAAAAGCCCTGTTAACAGAAACATGCTTGCGGTTATCTGAGGTGTGAGTGAGTCGCTAACTGAGGAGACATTTTGATGACGTGACGATTTACGCACCAACGCAAGCCTTTGAAGTGAACCCAAAGAATGTCCAAACCTGGCAACACCGAGCAGGAAGTCCCCCAGGGTCACATGACAGCACGCAGCCATATATCAAAGCAGAAGATTTTCTGGTGTTATTCCAAAACATGGCCACGGTTATTGTTGATCATAAATTCTACGACTGTCTCTTTTGTTCCAGCCGAGTCTTTGTGGCGCAGATAAACTTTTATGGACTCATAACTATTTATGCTTTTGGCTGTGTTAGCTTGTGTTCTGTTCCATTAGCATGTGTTTATCATTTTGTCTTATTTATGCCTTGTTTACGCTGACATCTGGCACAAATACTGCATGGAGCTCTGCGGTTCATTCCTAATATTCATCTTTCATTTTTGATTTTGAGTATACTCAGACATTTGCAGTGGTTTTGTTGATAGATATAAAGTAGTGTTGCTTGTCCTTGAGTGAAATAATGGGCTGATTGTTACAAATGAACGAGCGAGGAACAATCAAAACATTTTTTCATTTGAAGAAAATACTGTCTAGGTGCAAAGAACATAAGGTTGTTGTTGTCTTTGAAAATATAATTCTAGAAATAACCACCTCTATGGGCAGTCAGCTGTCTTTTGGCCAAAATCCACACTTGCAAGTATGGGAGTTCTCAACGCTGTCTTTAAAGCAACTGTATGTAAGATTTTTATTTGGAATTTGGTTTTCAAGACGATTATCCAATTAGAAAGCAAAATGAGCCTCACACGAGTCTCTCATTTGAGTTGCCAGTTTCAGTGCTGAAATCCAGTTGGTTTAAACCTAAAAGGACTCTCTCTGATCTGAATCGTCAGCACCTAAACCCCAGCACTTGCAGACAGTCATTAATCAGTGCTAGTGCAGCCTCTGCAGCTCAGTGAATGAATTCTGGAGGTTCTGAGCTTTCACATGAGGCATGGCCTGTCCTTATACTGAAAATGAGAAAAACGTGTATATATCTTCCTCTATATGCAGGTCAGGGCACTGAAACCCCAGGTTCAGTTGTGACTGTGAATACCTTTTAAGTCATGACAGTCATTTTGTGGTATCATTACAAATTTGCTCAGCCATATAGATACACATCAACATATATGTTTCCACAGTCTTCTTGTAATGCATGAGTGTAAATGTGCTACAGAAGACTGTGGGAACTGTGATCAGACCTGTTGAGTGTGAGGGTTGTGGTGGCTTCAGACCACATCACTCTGCACCTGACAGCTGTGGCCCGGGCACTGGCACCAGGAACCAAGCCTGCGCCTACCACTCTATAAACACTATCACAAACTTTGGGAACTATAGTTTGTCCCCAGCGGCAGATACGTGTCCTGTTTGGAGCAGCAGACAGGAGCAATGGCGGTGAATCCATGGTTGCTATGGTTATCTGCAGTTTTCATCCGTCCAGCTGTCAGGTGCAGAGTGACAGGGGCGTCAGGGGGAGTGCACAAATCAGCGGATCCACAAACACCACGGTAACAGATGAGTGTGAGAATGTGACAGGAGAGAGTTCAGATTTAACAGGTTTGAAATAGGCACTGACCGATTCGTCTGAATGGTATATGACGGTGTCGGCAGAATGTATGACTCTAAGGGAAATGCACTCCGTCTGTGCCACCTGTTAGAAGTTTGATCTGATTTCTTTCTGATTGTTCACTGCGCAGGTTTTGACAAGGAAAATTATGCTAAAAGGACAAACTAATGTGATTAAACGCACACCAAATCTAAATATTGGGTTATGTGATTATTCTTTTTTCTACTGGCCATGTAAATACACACACTGCTTCATAGCTTGTTGATCAACTGATCTTAATGTAGAGTGACTGCACAAGAATAGTTGCCTGGCAAATCCAGACTTATATCTCTCTGTATTTTTTTTAAACACAGATTGATATCAGTCTGGTCCCCAGGTGTCTCAAGCCTGTCCAAACGTGATCATGCAATCAGATTCATTTTTTCAGTGATGCATTGATGATGATGATGATGATGATGATAATGATTTGATTATTTCGAGCATTGATCTAGGATAATTTTTCATACTTGTCAAAGAAACAAAAGAAAAAATTGGTCACATATGATTTACAAACAAAATGGCATTTCTCTCAGCTCAGATTAAGAGTTTAGTGCTTCACTCATTGATTCTGATCCGTGATGTTTTACAGCCCCCTGTGATATATTTTTCCTTTATTTTTTTCTAATACGGACAGACATGCATGTCATCCGTGATGTTTTACAGCCCCCTGTGATATATTTTTCCTTTATTTTTTTCTAATACGGACAGACCATGCATGTCCCCAATTGGCTAATCCACCTGTCAGTCACGGCCATCTGAAAACGGGAAGATTCACCGGTGACCCGACTCACATCTTCGTAAAGTTTTGAAGAAGTGTGTATTCTGGATTCCAGGCAACAACAATGGCTCATCTTATCTTATATCTTAAAATTGGATTGTTGTTATAAGAAATGCATCTGCTTGAAATTGGTGGTTGATGAAAGGAACATTCAGCAAAACAATATTTTCTAGGAGGCTGCTCGAGGAACCAAGCCAGGTTACGTCATTCTCATCATTCTTGATACTGAGATTATTCATGTTGGTTCTGGTATTTGTGTTTGAACAAGTCTTTGGAATAGAACAGGAATAGAAACCAAAGCAACTGGAAGTGCTTAAAGTCTCTTCTCTTCAGTCTCTTCCTATGTGCCACCATTAGGGCTGCAATGATTAATCGACTAATCATGACTATAAACAAAAAAGAACTGTAGCTGTAATAATAATAATCTTAATCATTATCTGGACTCTAAAACATGCCAGAACACAGTTTTATAACAAAGTAGACTTAGATGTCCTCAGTCACCATATTTCAACCTTTATTTGGTTAAGTGTATTTAAGATGAAGATAGAAAAAAATGCTGACTAGTTGACAACTTGCCTTAGCAACCATTTTGTGGTTTTGCAGTTAATATTTCAGAATTCTCAAATGCCAGTGCCCCTATGTTTAAAATGTGCACCTTGGATACCTCAAACTTTCTGTAATTATTTCAAGTTTGATCATTGTTAACTTGGTAGAAAAGTTGGATATTCTGGTCCTTCTGGTCCAGTGAAAATGGCCTGTCTTTGGACTTGGACTCTCACATTCATTCATCAGGTTCATAAGATTAAAAAACACAGGCTATATTCAAATATTATTCAGTTTCAAAATTTCAAATAATTTCAAGTACAGATTTAAACCATGATCCTGATTTAAAGGCGTTGTACCTAATTACATACATAAACAGCACAATGAGTTTATAAGCGCTTTTCACAAAAAATTTTTATATTTTTGTGTCTAAGGGAAAAAAAAGTGATGTAACATTGGGACCATTGTTCATAATTAGGGTTGTCAAAATAATCGAAAATCAGATACTAATCGACACTAAAATCAATCTTTCCTGAACTAGGCCAGAGTGGTGTTTTGCCATCAAGGTAAAGCTAACAACTAGCATGCTAACCACAGACTTTGTGTTATTCTAACAATAAAACGCTTTATAATCAGATGCAGACAGGACACATATTTATTTTGACCTCAAGAGCTGCTTATATAATATATCCATATTGGGGCAAGACAAACTTTACGCAAATATATGGAAAAAATTGGGTACAGTACCTTTAAATATATTGCAAATTTAAACCCAGCTTACAAAATGTTTCTCAAACAACGTTCAGGCCTTCCAGTCTTAAAATGCATATGACACATTAGACTACTAATTTCTCTAAAACATAGTTCACATCATTATATATACATTCTTACTAAACAGTCTTGCCTAGTTCTCTCTAGTGCTGTAAATTTGGTCAAGGTTAAAATTTTACTTCTTGGTTTGGCACAGGCAGCAGATATGACATACGTAAAGGCATGTTGCCTAGTAACCATAATGTTAACAAGGGCCAATTGCACAATAGCTATGATTAGCTAATAGCTCCTTTGTTTTCAATGTTTAATCTGTCAGAAAAATTCCTTTCTTGCTGGTAAATTGCCCCTGCATTTTGAATGGAGTTGATAACAGTTGATGACATAGGTAGAGGAGTTACAAACCAGTGAAAGTGTTCAAATCCTTTCTTTGGACTTGTTGACGGTTGAGGTCACCACGTCTCTCTAGTCTGCCCCATGTCACTCTGCACTGGACAGCTGTGACATGGGGGACCCGGGGACAGAAGTCAGGACTGGCCAGTGGACATGACCTGGCAGAGCAAAGTACCACAAACCCTACCGCTACCTCTCCGCTTGGCTCAATCTCCCGTCCATTCATCTTCATTTCAACACCCCGGCAGCCGTCACCACATTCACTCCCCGCTATCACCTGGCACAGTCCGGCCAGTTCGTAGATCCCGTGGCTGCGGTTCTTCTGGTGGTGGTTGGAGGGGTGAGATCTGATCGCTGACACCGATACGAGCCCCCCCATCGCGGGCCCGTCCATCTGCCACCTCCGCCCCGGGACCAGTCAGCGGGGGCCTGTCAGAGTGCGTTAAGCCCAGGTGGAGACGTGAGCCGTGCTGACATCCCGAGATAATATTGGCGTGCATCGGATGGTTGGGCTGGAGGAACACGGTGGAATACGATGACAGAGAGAGGGGTCCCATGACAGTGGATTGCAGGGCCTGCGTTCCCCAAAGATCAGAACTATCAGATTCTGCACAAAGTTTGGTTTAGATCCAGGAGTGAGGGAGGTGCGTGTGGAGTGGTTGAGAGGTCAAGGCTGGGTGGACTATTTACAGAAAGAAAAAAGTGGTTTTGATGGTAACCTCTACCTAGTTACAGGAACAAAACTTTCTTTCTGTTTAAGGTGCACTAGGTAACTTGGGCTGGCGGATATGTTATCGTTTGCTTGGTATGGCATTAAATCCTCTACCTCACATTTATTCATATATTTTATTCCTTAAAAACACAGGAAAAACATACGTTATTTATGTGATAAGGCTCACCTCTCCACAGATCTAACCTGTAAGTTGGTCTGATGGTGTCACCCAGCCAAAAGTTGTGTATAGACAAAAGCACTGTTACTGTAAAATGATTACTTACTTTTGCAGTTAACATTTCAGAATTCTCTTAAATGCTAAAGGCCCTGTCCCTGATTCCCAAAATGTGTCTTGCCCCAGCACAGATATATTGAACAAGCAGCTCTCACTGCATCTGCATCTAATTATAAAGCATTTTACTATCCAAAGTGTGCAGTTAGTATGCTAGTTAACTTTACTGTGGTGGCAACTTTACTTTACTGGTCTCTGAAAGCTGTGAAAAGCAATTATAAACTCATTGCGTGAATAATTAGGTAAGTAAGTAGTAAGTAAGGAATAACCACTACAAACTGTTTTTTCATGTTTTTGAGACAGTAAAAATCAGGTACAACGCTCCTGGATTTAAAATGTGCAGCATAGTTGGCCAAATCTTAATTATAATTATTTCATGTCTGCTTTACTGTCTTTGGTCTTGTTGACTATTGAGGTTACCATCAAGTACAAGTTAAAAGCATGAATTAATAGTAGTAATGGAAGTGATTAAAGCAAGAGTAAAAATGTATTTGGCTAAATAGTAACTGAGGTGCTATCATGTCTAGCCATAGCCAAAGGACTTTTTTAGTGAAAAATGTGGGTTTCTTGTATAAATGTATGTGTTGTAGTAGCTCGTAGGATTTCAGATTGCAAATTGTTGAATTAGCTTATTGTCTGATATTGATTTCAGACTTCTTTCCAAAGATTCTATCGCATTATGTGTATGGGAGGTCAGATCTCAGAGTGGCGTTTTCTCTAAGTTTCTGTGTTCCAGTTCTCAAGTTGGATAAATAATGACCAGTAGGATTACAGTAACGACTCAGTATAATAAAACCAAAGAAAGTGCTCAAATCAGCCAAAACGCATATCCAGTAAAGTTAATTTAGTCATTTGGACATTGTTATTACATTTACAGTTAATAGACATTTGAGAGTGATTTTTTGCTTTTGTTCATATGTCCGTGGGTAGTTTGTGTGCACATTGGCAACATTAGTACAAAACAGAACAGGGCATTTATAACTGCAGCGGCTCAAAGGCTGTGTAGGAGCAGGTTCACAGAAGCAGACAGTAGAGAGAGCAGACAGCAGCTAAAGGGAAAATAACACAAAGACTATGAATATGTTAACTGTCAATTTCAGAACAACTGTCTGTGTAGCTATTTCAACATCGTGGGACGTTCCAGTATTCGTATACAAGTCGGAACTAAAGGAGACAAATGGAATGCACCATGAAGCATGTCTGTTTGGACTGGGGGTTTTTTGTGACATCATTGCCCAGTCTTCCATAGTTCTTTTGCCAAACTTCATCAAGTGGAGGTCAGTTCTAAACACATCAATAGTTTGGCTTTTGAAAACATCTCTAAACCGGACGCACCCTTGTTATACTACCCCATTGTAACTGCGACTTTTCTACCCCTGTTCTCCCCAGTCAGATCTTACCATGGTTAAATAAAGAAACTGTGTCATCTGGGGCTGCACAATGTATTGCGATGTATCATAATCAAAGTTGCAATTTGAATGAACGCAATTAGCAAATCCCAAAGGCAGTTTTTGAGGTACCATCATTTCCTCCAAACAAACTATCCTGTCTTATTTTGCATAAAAACTGCTAGTTCTGAAATGTGGTTCTTGTCTTAGTTCATATTTCAGTGTTTTGTCAATTCTTCTGGACATGTTTAAAGTGGAACTAAACACTAAATCGACTTTTTTTTTTGCTACTAAACTGTGTATATGGTGTTTTAATAGGATTATCTACTGTTTTTAGTTTCTTTTTTTTTTTTTTTTTTTTTTTTTTTTTTTTTTTGGCAATATTTGTGCAAACTAGATATATTTTCAGCTTTCTGGTCAGAAATGCCTAAATCTAAGTTTGTGCTGCCGTCAGTGGCCGCTGCAATTTTCAGTAGTTGGTGACATCACAAAAGACTGGCCTGATTAAAACCAGCTTTTTCTGATTACAAACACCTGGCTGCAGGGGCGGAGTTTGAAGCATGAATACCTGTTCTTATACCCCCAGACCTCCTCCTCTTCCTCCCTTCACTCTCTTCTTTAGTCCTCCAGGTACTGCCCAGTTTAGCAGCTCTATTTGAAATGTGGTTGTGGGCGGAGCATAGTCCCACTTTAAAATGTGAACTTTGAACAGAATCCTATAATTTAAATGTAAATCGCAAATTTAATCACAAAGCTTGTTCTTCCCAAGTCGTTCAGCCCTAGATCTTACCATGGCAAAGAAAGTGTCTCATCTGGAGTTCTCATGTGGCTTGTGAAGCCTTGATTCTCCCCATCGCAGACACACAATCCTGGGCTCTGTGTTTGGCCAAGCAAATCAAGCTTGGTGAGTGATCCAATCTGTGTGTTTATTATGCTTTTTACGCCATGCGCTTTGAATGGAGGCCTAACCACGGACACGCACGCAGCAACAACCGACTACTTAGTCTGTATATTTCTCTCCCTCAAACCCAGTCTCAAACAGGTCCTTGTTGGGGAAAGATCCATTTCATGTTGAAGCCACAGTTCTGTCGTAAATCCAAACAGAGCTTAAAATGGTGGAAAAACTCTACCCGCTGCTTTTACCGCCGCTCGCTGACAGAGGAGGGCTCCAGCTGTGAGTTGGCTGTCAGGGAGAGGGAGCGGGTGAATGGAAGGTTTAGGTGCACGAATCAAACGTCCACAGCCTCGTTAGCAAAGCCACCGTTCTGTGCTAATTAGCCGTCCAGTCACATGGCAGACCGGCACCTCCATCTGGCCCCGTTCCTCCCGGGGGACGCACAAGTTTTATGATTGTGAATTGATGGAGGGAGACAGTTGTTCGGGGGATTTACTGGGCAGCATCAAATCCGTGTTTAACATTAAATAAATCAGAGGCCAAAAATGTTGGGAAATGTAAGGATTTAAAGGTCTTATATTATGCATTGTTCTGGCTTTTTCAATAGTTTATGGCACTTTCGCATCGGTAATTCATGTCGTATAACTCAAAATGATAATCTATATGTGTGTGGGAAACAACTAAAGACTATATTACACCACATAAACTTAGTAGCAATATAACAATAGTGTTCCTTCATCCAAAACATAGGCATACCTGGAATTGCATTGCTAAAAAGCTTGTATCTTTTAAGCAAAACCTTGTGATGGTAAAATGAGTTTTAGTGGATGATGGTAAAATGAGTTTTAGTGGGTGAATAAATCATCAGGCAACTATGCAACTATGAGCATCACTGGCAAAAACACTGTGATTGTTACTATCAACAGAACAGAGATCCAAAGTTATTCCTCTCTTACCTTATGCGTTCTGAGCATTATAATTATTCACCGATGAGTTTTTCACATTTCATAAGTTTCTGAGGCCAGAGGTGAGTTCCGTCACGGTGATTCTAAAAGCAATAGAACTAATAGCTAATTACACACCTGATTCTCGGACGATGAAAGCTGTTTTTACAATATATCTGTACTGGAGCAACTCAACTACATGGAAAAAAATTGATAGGCCTACAGCCACTTTAAAGAAGATGATTATAATTAATAGACAATATATCTATGGATCATTATAAGGCGCCATCTATGAATAGCCACAGATCACAAGCAGTCCCAAAATGGCTATGCTGCTGAATTATATGTGCATCACCGTTTAAGCCAGTATGAAGTAAGCAGGTGCGTATGGGACAATGACATCTTGAATAATAGAGCGGAATAGCAGAATAATAAAGATAAAAACATGCACGCATCACCATAAATACAACTTTAACTGTAAAAAGTCAATTTTGCATTGATTTAAATTTCCTTTAAAGTTGTGTTAAGGAGGGTTTGGGTTTTTTTTTTGTTTGTTTGTTTGTTTTTAACGCATACATACCAGTTACCTTCCAGTTAATATCTGATTATATTGTCATTTTGGGAAAATTATTATTTAGTCTGAGTTTAGAGAAGTAGCTGTCATACTTTAGCCACAAATTATTCCACATACCAGACAAATGGTATGTGGACACTCCCGTAGATTTAGACTGGACCATCACCCCCCTACAGACCCCATGACCCTTCAGAAGGACAGTTGGACTGGTTTGGCTGATATCACGTTCCTCTGGCCCCTGCTCCAATCTAGTGTGTTGGCTCGGCTGATTACACTGTGTTTGCTGAGGCTTAGGTTTCTGCCTGTGACCTGTGCCCACCCAGTTAGCCAACGTTAGCTGCCCCTAGTAACGGAAGCTCTGACTGGGGGGAAACAGCATGGCCCGGGGGGCTTTGTCACCATCGTTCAGTGTCCATGGCCCCTCTACACACGCATATGTACAACTTAGCTGCAACATAACCAGCTTTCAGATCCTCCAGGCAGAGTGGTCCTGAATATGGCAGCTCTCCACTGGGTCATAAGAAGTGCAAAAGGATAAGAAAGAAAAATCACTCACAGTTGGGTTTATGGTGTATCCAAACCGGAAAAAAAAAAAAAAAAAAAAAATGTTGTTTCTACTGAACAAAATTCAGCACAAACCTTTATCACAAACCAGAAAAAAAAAAAAAAAAATGGTGTGGAGTTAACTGAAGCACTGCTCCATCTGAAGCTGTTACTCAAGTTAGACTTTAATCTGAGGTTTGGTTTAATGCAACATTAGTCACCAGCTAGCTAGCATTAGCCAACATAGCCAGTACAAAGTATTGATTCATATGCAGAAAGATTGATAGTGTTTTTATACAATTTTAATCATTTTTAATACATTGTTTATGTTTTAGGATATCTGCAGACATATTTCATTTTTAGGCCAATTCAAGCTGGCGTGGTTCAAATGTATGACGCCAAAGTATAAAGAGTTCCTATGCATTTTAATACAAAACGCAATGGTATCAGATCACTGTTGCGATACTTGGCGTAGTATTACTTGGTGTCGCATCAAAACAAATTTCACTGGTATTGCCCATAACTACTATTCAACTTTGTACAAAAGTCAGAAGCAAGACACTACAAAGTCAAAAGGTGGGTAGTACTCAGGTACATTTACTTAAGTAGGTCTACATTTACCTGAGAAAGGTTTTAATAAAATTTTACTTCTCTGAGTAGTTTTCAGATACCATACTTTGACTAACTGAGTAATATATTTGAGAGTGTAACAGTACTCTTACTTGAGTAAAAGTGATAAAAACTTTGTTAACAATATTAAAAGATTTGAACATTTGTGTTTCTTGCACTGCTCCTTCAGATATGATTTAGTTTTTCACATTTGTGTGTCTTTTTTTGTGTTTTGTCCTTCTCATAACATGAACTTGCATTAAATGATAAATCAGATGTTACATCCAGTTACTTTCTTAACTTGAGGCTTGGTAGTTTCCCCAAAAAACTACTCTACCAGCCAACCTCTGCACACAACAGTATAAAATGTTAAAAAAAAAAAAGGGGGGGCTAACGCTTTGTCCATTTTGTTAACAGTTTCTTGAATCTCGATCTTCAATTGAGATTTGAACTCAACTGGACTTGACAGTGGGTTGGTGGTTAGATGCCAACTCTAACCACTGCATATTGTTTTGTCCTTGGGCAAGACACCTCATCCACTGTGCCTATGTTTGAGTCAGAGTGAGTCCGTGGTTGCTTACTGCATCTGTACACTTTGAAACAGTAGAGTTTTCCATATGCTTATTTTCATTTGATCATTTACTCATCACATGCTCAAAGTTGTATTTTTTATGATTTTTCCCTGTGTTTACATTCTGTAGCTGCATGGTTTGCAGCCATGTTGAACAAATAACAGTGACCGTGCCAAAGTCAACCACAAGAGGGAAGAAACTTTGGACATCAACAGGAAATCTCAGAGCTATGGAGTCTGGAGAAGCAGGTCAAAACAGTTCACAATAATATGAGACATGACGGTGCCAATCATGATTATACAATTGTGTGGTTGTTTGTTTTACTGCCATTTTCCCAGTTATCTCAAAATGTATTGCTTTATGCATAGACTAACCAGACTTCCAGATTCCTTGCAAAGATCCTGGTTCAGATCTCAGTGGTGGCTCAGAAGCTATAACAGAACACTGAAAAGGTTGCAGGTTCGAATCTCGGACTCAAAGGGGTATTTTGTTTGCATGTTCTCCTATGGGTCAACCCAAAACATGCACAATAGGTACCTGCTCTACCTAAAGTAGTCCTGACCGAGACTAGCTCAGGATCTGAAGATGGGTCCCACTGCTCCTGACAGGTTGCCCCAGTAGCATTGAAGGATGGGGCAAATGCTGAGGGCACATTTCCGTATGGGGACAATAAAGTGCAACTTAATTATTTATACTTTAACCTAACATTTGATGTTTGAAACCCTGTGTAAAATTCTTGGTCAGATCTTGAGAAGTGTCCAGATCACTCCTGCAAAGTATTGGTGGGTTTCAGCTCCTTGTTTATAGGCGCCAGACTGTTCACTATTTCTGGAATTTCCCCATTGTGAGACAAATAAGGGTTCTCTTATCTTATTCAAAAGAAACAATAATATTTGTTTGGAATTGCTAATTGCCATATCAGTGTTTTTTCATCACCTTGAAACCCTTGCATACATAAACCTTAATTTGCCAGGAGTATTAAAGAAGACATGTTGTGCTTTTGTCTGCTATATAGTTATAATCTATGACACTCGTGGAACATTATGTTATTATTTGGGCATCTTAAATCACAGTATTGATCTAAAACAACTTAATAAAAGAAAGAAAGTCCGCTGACTTCCGGGTTGGAAAATTTTGGTGCTCAGTGGGAGCTAGCGTTGCTGTAAACATCATCACAACAATGAGCTGCAACGTTGTGGGCCCCTCCTGGATAGCTGCACATCACACTAGTGAGCAGCATTTTTTTTTTTTTTTATTTGTGCCAAAATGGTTACGCAACACTCCCAATATGTATCACTGATTAAGACAATAAAACTGGAGGATGAAGTAAGCACAGAGCAGTGGGCGAGAACCGGTGGCAGTGAAGATCGGACCAATGATGTCTTACTCAGACATGCATGAATCACTCTGAATACAACTTCAAGAGGGTAAGTGAGAAGGGGAAACTATAATATGGTTAAAAACTCTAAACAGTCAATTTTACACAATAGGTCTCTTCTAACAAATGAATTATTTTTTACATTAACTTGTTCTATTAATAATAAAGGTTATATGCTGTAAGAGTAGAACTTTTCCACACTTTTCTGACTTGTTGCTCATTGCCCCCCTCTTCTCCAGCCCTCTTCATCTGGCAGCGATTAGGAGGAGCCCGCGGGGTGGTTTTCGGAGGACTGCTCGGGTACTCGCTGTGGCCCGCTGTAATGGCTTCCAGAGACCACTACCGACCCCCACCACCACCGGCCCCATCACTGCTGCAGGGTTCTGTGGAGCGGCAGGCCTAATCAGGAGTGACGGGCTGGGGCGGTGTGGACAGTGTCAGGCCTGGAGACAGACCAACCACCCCCATCGCCCCCCTACGCCTCCCCACATCAGCGGCACTCACCTCTGCATGCACCAGTCACTCCAGCGGGGGCCCCAACCACAGTCTGACAGGGACATGGGGGACAACAAGCAACTGTCAGACAAGTAACATGACAGAAGGAAAAAGACCCAAAATCTTTCAATTCAAAACAATGTATCGCTACACTTCAAGGCCCTGTAACCAATTTTTGCCAGATATTTGAGCAAAATGTGTCTTGCCTCATACAAAAATGTTGTATATTGTCTGCTGTGTACAGTCTGCATCTAATTATAAAGTGTTTGATTGCCGATAATCAGGAAATAAAACGCTTTATAATTAGATGCAGTTGACTTATTTTGACCTCAAGAGCTGCTTATACAATATATCTGTACTGGGGCAAGACACACTTTGCTCAAATTCATGTGAAAAAAATTGTGTACAGGGCCTTTAAAGCAACACCATGTAACTTTCTGTGGTGGCATGTCACCGGCATGATTCCATGGAAACGGGTAGTTAAAGCCATACTTTGGAACATGGTTTGTGGAGAAGTCAAATACACATTCACAAACACAACTCAAACATTCTCAATGGTGTTCATTTTCTTTTTGGCTGTATTCTGTCACATTGGACGTTATTTCTTTTTGGCAGGAAATTATAGCCTAATGGTTGGCTGATTTTTTGTAAGATTTATTTATTTATTTGCTTTGAATAGCAGGCAGTTAGAAACCCGCTCTTTTATGAACCAAAACAACAGGCTGGCTGACTGGCTGCACACTGGACTGCAAAAGGAGATGCCAGAAACACTGAGAGCTGGAACACTTGAGTCCAGTCTTTGGACTCATTTCACAGACTTGCCTTCATTTTGTAGTTTTTATGGTCATTCATGGAACTCTAGAGATTTAATAGAACTGAAGAAAATAATAGTACTTAGAATCAACAAGAGCGGCCAAAAATTGCACTCAAGTAAGAGTAACGTTACTTTAAAGTAATATTACTCAAGTAAAAGTACAAAGAAGTAAAAAAAAGAAGTAAGTAAAAAGTACTTGGGGAAACTACTATGGAACTAAGACGTAACATCTGATTTATAATTTGAAGTTAATGTAAAATAACAAAAGAGACAAACTAAATCATATCTGAAGGAGAAATACAAATCTTCAAACTATTTCATATCGTCAACATACAGCTTTTGTCCCTTGTACTCTTTACTCAAGTAAGAGTACTGCTACACTGTCAAATATATAGTAACAGTATGATGTCTGAAAACTAGTACTTAGTTAAATGTAACTGAGTACTACCCACCTTTGCTCCCGTATTAGAGGTAAATTTAACCAAACGTGACGTCTCGTCCTTGTTCTTAGCCTGCTTCTTTTAACTCTCCACCAAGTTCAGCAGATGCAGTCTCTCTCCCCTCCTACATCTCGTGCTACATACATACAGCAGTATTTTTGCTTATAAACATGGACAGTTTGGCCTTGGAATGGTTTCCCTTCAGTGTTGACACAATACAACATTTCAAGCTTAATTTTGATACTAAGTAACAGACCCTTCAATTTTGATTCTACTGTGAAAATAAAAACACAATTTTTTGCAATAGAAAGTCATTTTCAACAAAACAATAATAATAACAGATTCGTTAATATTACTGTGTGGTCTTATTCTGATGAAGATTGTATTCTAAAACTTTGAAAGGTACAACTTTGTCCTTTGTTCAATCCAGTAGGCTATTTTTGACAGTAGTTATAGTATCTGATTTATTTTTGACAGCTCCACTTACACATTAATACATTTAAATTATACAATGTGAAACACTAAGACGAAGGTGTGTAATAGTTTGAATGCATAATCTAGCTGAGACCTTTAAAGGCTCTGTACCTGATTTTTCTTGTCTTAAAAACACAAAAAACAGAACTACTTCATTTTAAACTGTTTGCAGTGGTCTAAAGTTATTCCTCACTTACTTTATGCATTCTGAGCATCCAAATTATTCACCACGATGAGTTTATAAGCACTTTACACAACTTTCAGAGACCAGAACGGAAAAGCTAATAGCAATTAGCATGTTAACGTGCATTTCCTGATGATCAGACAAGAAAATTCTTTCTAATTAGATGTAGGCAGCACATACCTCAAGAGCTAGGCCTGTCATGATAATTAATATATCGACTTATCGTTCAATATATGATAGCTAGAACAAAGAATATAGAATATATTTTGGAGCTCAAATTTGTCATCGGTACATTTTCTTTGCAAAAGTGGGGAGATTTTTGTTATTTTTGTTGTAATACGACAAGATTTGAGCTGTAGAGAGTTGAAAAAGTCACTTCTATGGCTAATTATTGGTTCATTATGCTATCTATTTGTTGCAGTTTATGTCTTTTAATGATACTGTCTATTTAAAAATGGTTTTAGGGATTATCTCGATTTATTTGAATTGTGCCAGTGGCATAAAGTAATTTCAATATTATCGTTTATCACAGTATCTATCTGTAGCAACACATCGTGCTTCAAAATGTGTTATCGTGACATGCAAACCAAGAGCTTATACAATATATCTGTACTGTGGCAGAGCGAATTATTGGTTCATTATGCTATCTATTTGTTGCAGTTTATGTCTTTTAATGATAAAAGACATAAGACATAAAAGACAAGAGCTTTATAATTAGATGGAGACAGTACAAAGCGGACATATTTTGACCGTAAGAGCTGCTTGTACAATATATCTGTACTGAGACAAGACACAAAAATCTGGTACAGGCCTTTTAAGTAGGACCTCTTAATTGTGGTAAATAAAGCGCTTAAACGTGCTGTTCACAGTCGTTCGGGTCCTAACACCGTGGACGACGTTTACGCTGAGAGTAATTGGAGCGGATTTGAAGCAGAGCGCAATGATCTGGACCGTCTCAGCTCCCGAGACAGAACCTTGGAACGGACCACCGAGGCTTCATGTTCACTTAACTGTACACATCTCCGGCCTCTGCACAGCGCTCCCCCCTTACTTCATGTGTACTGCAGGAGGGGGTGGGGGGTGGGAGGTCTGTACTGATTCGTGCTGTTTCCACGGCGATTGGTTTCCATCATCGACAGCAGGATCTCCGCTTGGTTTTTTTTTGTTTTTTTTTTTCAATTTCCCTCTCGTCTGACTCTGGCTTCGCCGTGGTCGCCGTAGCTTTGAAATGTTATATTTATTTTAGATTTTTTCACGTTGGTTTTTCGATTTGCCGCTGATGACGGGGAGTGTGTGAAGTGTGAAATGAGAAAGAGCGCGTGTAAATAAAGCGGTGGGGGGACGCGCGTGACGGAGGGGCCCATGAGGTCGCATAAGCTATCAGACAGAAAAGACATTACGCACACACACACACACATACAGATATCAACCCAATGTAGATGCTCACTGGAACTGACTTTAAATGTAATATTATGACAATTTGTGTCACAGTTTCTATTAAGAACAGACATTGATTACTGTCACAATTATTTACATGGAAATGGATGTTTATGATGTTCTACTTTATATAACAATATGTAGCTAATTTCAGTGTATTTAACATCATGTATGCTTTTTGATCTACTTTTTGACCCTATAGCCTTTGTATTTAAAGATCTAGAATATAACTTTTATGGTGGTGGGTCAACCACCTAGTTGTCTCCATGGAGATGCTATTGCTTGAAATGTTCCACTGTATGGTATTAAACTAATTTATATCCATGGAGTCAATTACCTGTGTTACCTTGAAAAACATTCCAGCTCCCATAGATGAATGCTGCCGTTGTGTCCTTGGGCAAGACACTTAACTTACCTCACCCCTAGTGTCTGCGTACACTAGTGTTTGAATGTGTGTGTGAATGGGTCAGTGGTTCCTTGATGTAAAGCACTTTGAGCGCCTTGAAAGTGGAAAAGCGTTATGTAAAAATTTACCACTAGTTTAATACCATAGAATGAAACATTCCAGGCAAAGCAGAAAAAGGTTAGTGGCGGACCGTACACCAGAAAAGTACCTTAATGCTGTACCACTCATAATAACATGAAATACGATTTAAGACCACACAATGTAAAAGGTCACATTCTTATACCAGAGTATACACACTACCATAGTTGCTAGCACTGAAGTTGATAAGGTGCTTGGTGAAGGCAGTTTGAGTGCTGAAATGATCAGAAGAGTGGTAAAAGGGAATTGACTTTCAAAACATGGAGGAGCACTACCCGGATGGCAGCAAGCACTAGCGGCACTTTGATCTGGATCTAGATTTCTTCTGATCTTTGTCGAAATGGGAGGGTAAACTGGAAAACCCTCAACTGAGTCGACAGTGAGGAGAACGCTAACCACCTCATCACACAGCAGCATTCAACGTGACCGCAGCACAACAGAATTAAAAATGTATTTCCATTCATACAGACAGTTTTTATAGACATGTAAGAACTTGCACATTTTATGCTTTATACTTTTATGGTAGGAAAGTTTGTCCTCCGCATTTGACTCATCCTTTAATGCTGTTGGAGCAACCTGTCAGGAGCAGTGCAAGAACCCAGGGACCTCTCCAGCTGGAGGATACTGTCCATATTTTGGGTTGTGGTTGTTTATGGGGTTCTTGACGTTGCATCAGTTTCTGTTTTGACAACTGCAGAGAGTGGTAACCTGACGCATTCAGACAATTATGAGCTGACTACAAATTTTCCAAAACTTGTCAGAAATAAATCCTCAGTCTGGGGGAAAAAATCAATTCCACACAACACATAACACAATATGAACTAAACTACAGCAGAGAGAGTTGCCTTGTTCTTTTCTTTATAAAGACTTTGGAAAGTTTAGATGTTGAGTACAAAGGCAAGTTTATGGCATTTGGCAGTTCTTTTAAGTGTGTATATATCCAGTAATGACTGAACTGCAAGTTGTCAACGTATTACATGTGTAAATTAGGTTTTGTACCAGTATTTTAAAAATATTCTTCTCTTTATTTATTTATTTTTTTTTTTTTTTTTGGGGGGGGGGGCTTCTTTTGATGAAGCAGGGGTGTCTTGTTTTTTTCTGAAAATAAAGAAATATCTGATGTTATTTCTTTGCCTGTAAAGTTCCAAAGTATAATATTAAACTTCATCTTGAATTAATTCAATTGCAAATGTTTTGATTGCTCAAAAATACTCTTTATGGATCTGACCTGTAAACTTGGCCAAGTGGTGCCACCTTCTTGTCTCCATGGAGATAGATAAATCAAATGCCATACTGTGAAACATTCCAGGCCAAGCAATAGCATCCCCTTGGAGACCGATAGGTGGCAGATACTTCACCAGTGCAACTAAATATTTTCTGGAGTTGGAATTTGAAATCTCATTAGCTTTAATAATAACAATGCTAATATATACGTGCGTACTTGAGTTGTCACAAAACAAAAATTTCAAACTCGATTTCGATACTAAGGAAAAGACTCTTTATTTAGACAACAGAATGTCATTTTCAGCATTAAATAATAGTACTTTCTTTTATATTACCATGTGGCCTTATATCTGTGTAATCCCTCAGTCGTGCAGGTAGGTTCCATAATGGTCCATGGGCGTAGACAAGTCTATGTGCCTTATACTTGTTCTGATACAGCTCAAGATGTGTTAATTCTAAAGCTATTCAGGAAAGATTCATTTTTGGCTTGTGAAGGTGACTTTTTTATTACATACTACTGTTAGTATCGATGAATATTTTTGATACTTTTGAGAACCGTAGTGCGTGATAGTTTTGGTTATTTTCTAAGTTTGCCTTTCTGACAGAGGTGAAACGGACAACCCTCTTTATAAAGTTACGCACTTGCAGCCTGCACTTTCTCACTCTGTCGTCAAAGCAACACGAATTGGTAACGACGTCGCCGCAGCAGAGAGCGCAGCCGGGACGTGTCAGCCGCGCCACTGATTGCTCCAATGTGCAACGAATTTTCCCTGTCCATGAACGGGGGTCCTGTTCTGTGTTGCTTTTTGGCACAAATCTCTCACATCCAGTTCCCCACCTGGCTTTAACTGTCGGGCCCAGGGAGATGTCAGGAGAGCTGCAGAAGGAGGTCAGGGGCGCCAGGGCAAACGGGTCCCGACGACGTCCATCAAAATGACAGCTCCCTCCCCTGGCCTCAAAACCTCCGCGAGTCACCCCAGTTCTCTCTCTCTCATTGGCAGACTCTACGTACTTACAATCAAACAGCCCCCGCGGAGAAGCACGCCAGCCCTCCGCAATTAGGACATTCTGTGGCCATGAAATCATTCCGAAAATTAGCTCCAGGAAGCGAGGGAGGCCTACAGAGAAACGCAGCGAGAAAGAGAGAGAGAAGGGGCGAAGAGAAGAGGGAGGGGGGAGAGGTGTTCTGGAAGTGCTCACACGTCAAAGCGCAGTTCCACATCTGGACACCGGGCGGACGTCGTAGCCACTGTCCAGCTCAATGGCGGGAAGATTACCAATAATCCAGGCGACCTCTGACCTCTGAAGTTTGGGTGTGAGGAAACTGAGGAATGACAATGGACCCCCCAAAAAGTTTTATAGATTTATTATAGATTTCTTTCTAAATTTGTAAAATTTGCTGATGTCCCGCTGTCAGTGTGGCAGTCTCTAGTCCTGCATTGAGTACATGGTATTTATTTTCATGAGAAATATTGAACCTGATCATTTTTAGTTGGCAACGTTGATATCTATCTAAATTTATCCAGCCATACTAAGGGGCTCAACATTGACCGCCCACTTCGAGGTTCTATAAGTAAAATTCCCATTATTTTTTCCTTGGGGCTAATTAGCTATGCGGTTACTAATGGCAATAAAACAACACAAATTCAAATTGAAATATTTCAAAGGTCTATGGGAAATAATAATGGGAAATTTACTGTCAGAATCTTGGCAGGCTTTGACTTTGTGTGTGGGCAATATACCAAAAAAATTAATACCACAATTTTCTTGGAGCCAGATCCAGATTATGATTTTATCACAATCCTTGTTTTCTTAGTATTTTTGCACAGTGAGTAAACATAAAGTTTACTCACTGTGATTGGTTAAATGCTGTAACTCAGAGCGTGATGGAGTCTGATCAATAGGAGGAGTGGGTGATGGAAAGTCTGCGTTTGTCCATAGAGCTGCATTAAACAGAAAAGCAGATCAGGGATGAGATCATGATTGGATTTTTATTGCCATATTACCTTTGATTTCTTCAATCATCATGTTTAGCTTACTTGTCTGCAATCGTCTTCAGAAGAGTCACGTGATGTTGCTGTGATGTTTCTTGCTGATTTACAGTCTTTGGGGTGGAGAGGGAGGCTCTTCAGACAACCAGTCAAAGCATGTCAAGGTATGACAACAAACAAACACTGGCCTGATGGAAGAAATCAAAGAATTCAGAGTTAAAGAAGACCAAAGTCTTGTCATTCAGGTTGCCCTATCACAATATTGTATGAACTTCATAGAAAGTCAGTATTTGAAAAATGCATAATTACTCTATCATACAGAAATTTTGATACAGGAACTTTTAATAGACGATCTCATGATTTTTTATGTCTAAGAAGTGGCCACACTAGAAATGAAATGGGAAAAAAAGCTTCTGATTATTTTGCTTCCCAAAGATGGAATACATTTCAAGAACATGCAAAACTGGATACACTGGTGCCACTAATACACTTTAATGATCTGATGATAAACATTTATAATGACACCTGCATCTGCTTTTAATGTTTTAAATGGACCTATGTCATTATTTGTTTTGGGTTTTTTTTTGTTTGTATTGTTCTGTGGTTTAATAGTCTGGTACTGTCATTGGGCTCTCTCTGTATAAATAAAGTGAAAATTAAATGAAATATAATGCAGTGAAAGTTCACACGAGTACTGATGGTGTTGATGTATTTGGGTGTATGCGGTATTTGTGTTCAAGGGGGGCTAACCACTCTGCTAGCATAATAGTTACGCCTTCTCCTGTGAGGGAGGCCTAACCACAGTGATTAAAGGTTGAGTTATTCTATTAACTGTAATGCTAATGTGTAAGTCTATTATGTTAATTTGAAAGTCTAAAAAAGCAAAAGTGAAATAATCCTGTCTGATATTTGACACAGAAATAACGGTGATACAGATCCCAAATTTTAAGACTCCCCCAACTCGGGACCTCTACTGTGGAATGAAATTGATGCCAGTATTAATTTCAACCTGGCAAATCAGGTTTAATATATATTTTAACAGATTGTTGTGTGATTAGGCCTAATTTCACTAAAAATAGATTAAATACAGTGTCATAATTTGGGCATTATATTTTGGAATGAATGTTCGTGTTAAGCCTCATGCACAAACATATTTAGTGTAAAAACAACATATGGAAAATGCCTACATCATACAGTTACATATAGGTGCAGAGGCTGTCATACAGAGGTGAGGTAGTGTCTAGAGCATGTGCTGGGACACGTTCCACTAACATGTCCCTAATGTCTGCATGGGAACTCTTATGTCACCAACTCTTTTATCTGTGCTGTTTCCTCGTGTTTGTAACTGAACCTAGTATCTCTTCATGACAGGGCGCACATTCAGTTATTACACCATACACATTTAATCAGATAATTCCACACAGGAGCAGACATTTACCTGCCGCCGTGGCATCCAGATTACACACTGAAGAAGAGGTGTGGTCTGCTAATGACAGGTTTGGATCTTAACTTGTTGTTAGCGTCTTGTTACGTGTTAGCATGCACATACCTACATGTCTGGGCTGCTGGCTAAATACCCATGTGCCGTGTATTATTAATCAGAGCAGGATTGTTGCTAGCATGTTAGCGTGCACTTTTTGTCAGGAATTATAATAGCAGATATGTCATATACATGTTGCTACAAAGTGCATTAGTGGGTAGTCTGGACGTCTCGCGTATCAATGAAATGTAAAAGCTAATGGAAACTAGACATGTCTCCTGTGTTGCCAGATCCAAATTAGGTGGCTTTTTAAGAGCTGCCGTGGGTGAAGAATACTATGTGTAATGATAGCAAAATCTCATGGTACGATATTGTTTTCGCTCTGGACCTCGTGGTACAATATGGGTAGGCTGACCAGATTTTCAAAATTCAAAACTGGGACACATCCAGACTGGGATGGTTGGTATAAATAAAATTGTGAAACGAGCGCGTGTCCATTCTCGACTCACCTGTGGGTCAGTCATAATTTTAGGGACTTCTGTCCGATTTAGGGACTTCTGTCCGATTTTTTGACTTACGGTAATTTTCAAGCACTCAAGCAGTTTTCTGTATTTTGGCTAAACAGATGACAATATTTCCCCCTCTTTACTGTTGGCAAGTATCAAATTGGTCAAAAATATGGATACCTGGCACAAGTCTTGTATAAAACTGGGACAAATTAATGTTTTTGGATAAATCTGCTGGGACAGGGGACACAGGGCTCAAAACTGGGATTGTCTTGAGTAAATAGGGACACCCTAGATATGTGTTGCACTATTGTGGGAAGGTTCATAGTTTTATAGAGGCCCTACCATATTAAAGTTATGCTTACAATAATAAGTATAATAGTCACATAAGTATTCCTATTTCAGTGATTCCATGTAAAGAACAACTACAATGTGAACAGCCTGGTGGAATGACAAAATGCCCAGAATAAACTAACTAAACAATGTGTTGTTAATTGTATTGTAATTAGTTTTAACATTTTCTTGTTCTGTAAAGCTGTTTAAAGTTGGGCTAAACACCTAAACTCTGCACACAGCCACATTTCCAGATAGAGCTGCTAAACTGGGCAGTACCTGGAGGATTATAGCTTCTTTAAGTGTTTGAGTGTTATTTGCGCTATATAAATAAAATGTATTATTATACAGAAGAGAGAAGGGGTGGGGTCTGGGGGTGTAAGAACAGTGCGATTAGTCAAACCGGTATCCACAGTTCAAACTTCGCCCCTGTGACAGGTGTTAGAAATCAGAGACACCTGGCTGTAATTAGGGAAGTCCTGCGTGATGTCACCAAGTGCTTGAAATTGAATTGCCACTGGAGGCAGCACACACTCAGTTTTAGACATTTTTTACCAAACATTTACCTAGTTTGCACAGAAAATCTAAAAAAGGGGCTAGGAACAGTACACAATACTATTAAAACACCATATATGCAGTTTAGTAGAAAAATGTTTATTTTTAGTTAAGTTCCACTTTACATAAGGCCCTTAAAGCTGAGCTTTACAAACAAATTTCCCCTGCCTTCCATTAGGTTGTTGTTGGTGCAACCGGGCATAGTATATATAGTTATCTCATAGTTATCTTATAGTTTCTGAAAAGACAAACTCAAAACTATTATTTTTGCCAACAATATTTTGGCAATTTTTCTACTGTGATGTAGCCAATACCATTACCATTTAGTGGCTAAACCCTGGCAACCCAGTACACCACTTTACTTATAAAGAGATAGCTCTGTCTGGAGGAGGACCCCCCAGACCCTGCAAATATCTTGTAATACGCATGCATGCACAAATATGGGCTAAGCAGGATCTAGAAATGCTCCTGTGTTCTGTCCATTTTGATGCTATCGACTTGTAAATCACGGTCAACAGATTTTTCTCTGGAAGAAAAGCCCCTGGCAAGGCCATAAGGAAACATTTTTCCCTGGTTTTATGTGGCAACAGGTGTTCTATAAAGACAAACAAAAGATGAGGACAACAAAGTGTCATGTACATCAACTGTGTTGAAGTACATGACACTTTGTTATTTTTATAAAAGGTGTGTCTTTGCATTTTAGATGTCTAAGTGCTATGGACAGGGATGGTACTCAGTTACTCAGTTACATTTACTTTTTAAAGAAATTGTACTTTTCAGAGTACTTGAGTAATATATTTATAACAGTACACTTACATGAGTAAAAGTTATGGTTCCTATTCCCACTATGAGTAAGTCTACAAGTGACAAAAGCTTTATGTTGACAATATGAAATTATCTGAACATTTGTGTTTCTTCCACTGCTTTCTTCTTCACTTCTTTCAAACATTTCTTGGCTTTTCTTCAGCCTCAAATAGAACATCTACTGACGTGTATGGCATGTTGTTAGTGTGTTGTTGACATGCACATTCATGTTTATGGTCTGCTCTCTGATTAGCTGTGTAGTTCAGGTGTCCGCTCTTTAATCAGAACAGTCTGTCAAAAGAGGAAGGAAGTGGATCCAGGAAGGTGCCGTCTGGTACAGGCCTGTTTGTGGAGGGGCAGAGGTATTTCCAGCTTTGAGAGATCTGGAACTAAAAGGAAGTTTTCATCATCTAGCCTATGCCGAGGGATGTCAGAAATAGTCTGCAGATAAAGGACTGTACACACTGAGGATATCCTGGCCGTAACATTAAGAAGCAATAGTCAAGTGTCAAGTTTTTGTTTAATGATCTTAGGGAAATAATGCTTTCACTTACTTACAAGGACTTAACACAACAGAGATTGGAATCATACGTGTAATGTATTCCATTAACTCTGGGTCACTGTTGTTGAAAATGTTTATTACACAGTGGGGTCAGAATAGTCTAGTTAGTGGGGTAGGAATTAGGTACAAATTAACCAACTGATCCACCATGGTCACCAAATGTAGTTGAACAATGCCACCTGGTTTGAAAAGGTCCAGGTGTAACCTTTGTTAAAATCCACGAGTTGGCTGCCTGTCCACCAGGCCTTAAGCTAGTTAAAAGGTGACATTAGGCAGAGTTTTACTATTGGGTGAGCTGGGAATTTGCCTCACAACAAGAAGGTTCTCCTGATCTCCTGAGATAAGAATTTCCCCACATGGATCAATTACCGTATTTTCCGGACTATAAGTGGCACTTTTTTTCATAGTTTGGCTGGGGGTGCAACTTATACTCAGATGCGACTTATATGTGAAATTATTAAAATATATGATTTCACATTTTCGTTAATTTCACACTGACAGCTGCGCGAGGGCACTCTTGTACCAGTATGACAGCCACAGGAAGCGGTGCTTCATCTACTTCCGGAGGAGGCGGAGTTGTCCAGAACCGAGGATGAAGAATTCAAAGGATTTAGTGGAGTGGAGTTGGAGTGAGATCGAGAGTAAACTTGTTAGTTTGTTTTTTATGCTTTAGTTATCTGATTAACTGTTAATATCTTACGTAAACATACCAGACACTTATTCAATTCGTTGTCTATGCTTCACGTAGCTGAATAAATATGTGTTACGTTAGTTATCTGATTAACTGTTAATATCTTACGTAAACATACCAGACACTTATTCAGTTTGTTGTCTTGGCTTCATGTAGCTGAATAAATATGTTATGTTAGCGTAGTTATCTGATTAAATGTTTGTAAAGGGTTGATTGTACATGTTACAGCTCACTTGTTTGACCAATAGATGGCGTGTTTGTAATGCCTATAAGAAAATTTACTTGACTTGTTTTCTTTATACATTTCATATTTAATTTCCCCTTATTTATGAATCAATTATAAGACCATAAAGGTGATAATTTTTCATTTGGAACAATATTGTAAATGTTTAGTTTATTGTAAGTCTAGTTTAAGGTCGCAAAAACTACTTCCTGTTTTCTGGTTTAGCCTTTTTTTACGCTAATGCGAAGTCTTACCTGACAGAGCACTATTTAAGAAACAATTGAGAAGTAAAATATAAAGTTTCACTGGTTTGTTTACTGCAGGCTAAAGTGGTATGTATATTTTCCATGTGTTCATATGCAATTTTGTGTGTATATGTAATATGAGTCAGAGCTTATGTTATATTTTATGTGTTTGCTAGTTCTACGGTGTGAACTGTGATGAAGAAGTAAGACCACAGTAAACATCAGTGAAAAGAACTCTCGTGTCTCTCGTGTTTGTGGACAAGCCGGCATACTGTTAATATCTTACGTAAACATACCAGACACTTATTCAATTCGTTGTCTATGCTTCACGTAGCTGAATAAATATGTGTTACGTTAGTTATCTGATTAACTGTTAATATCTTATGTTAACATACCAGACACTTATTCAGTTCATTGTCTATGCTTCATGTAGCTGAATAAATAAACTGGTAAATGTGTAACGTTAGCGTGCTGTACTGCCTGATGTTCTCTATTTCATTATTATTATTATAACTTGCCTTTAAAGCTAAAATGTCTGTTCTTGGTCTCGGATTTTGTAAAATAAATTTCCCCAAAAAATGTGACTTATAGTCCAGTGCGACTTATATATGTTTTTTTTTCTTTATTATTATGCATTTTTTTCGCTGGTGCAACTTATACTCTGGAGCAACATATAGTCCAGAAAAGATGGTAACTACCTTTTTCTTGTGTCCTTTTTTTTTTTTTAAATGTGGTTTCATCCATAACTACTAGCCTTCGGCATAGTAGGTTCCACTATGACTTTTTAATAAACTTCATAAGTCCATTTGCAAAAAGCAACTGTCCTTGAGGAAATAAAACCATTTCCAGGAAGTGAGCGTGTTTATATTTTAACATACAAGTAGCATTCCCATGCTAATCATGGTGAGTCCGGTTACAGTGCACTGCTGAGTGTAAGTGTAGTGTTTGGAGAGGTTGTTTGGCTCACTGCTGATGGTCCCTCTCAACACCTCCGACTTAGAGCCCTCAGCCAGTTTCCTCTTCTCAAAATAAAATGTCAAAGTTGGAGAGCATCCTGGGAGCAGTACGGGTCAGCGCGCCTTCACTCTGGCGCTGACTGATGATGTCATAGCTCGGAAACCGCTGCTGGGATCAGCACAGGGAAAATGAGCTGGCTCTGGAGCAGACGAGGATTGGAGCAGAGAGGTGAGTAGCGGCTGAGGCTTAGCAGGGCCATGACAGGAGAATTGTGTGAAACAGGTTTGGTCTAGGGCAGAGCTGGATGCAAGCTGCACCGCTGTCTGCTTGGATCACTGTCATACTCCAGTATTAGGCTCGGAAATATTTCAACACAAAACTGAGTTCAGTCCAGGGAAAGGAGACGCAGGCTATATGATCCTGAAAAGACCTCTGAGTGGTTAGAGTTTCAGACGTTATAAATGTAAACAATGACATAACAACATTTTATAAACCAATGATGATGATTAAAGGCTTTGTACCTGATTGTATTTGAGCAACATTTGTCTTGCCCGAGTACATATATATTGTATAAGCAGCTCTTGAAGTCAAAGTAAGTCTTCTCTGTGTTGTCTGCATCTAATTATAAAGCATTTTATTGTTTGAGAACCAAGTAGTGTGCACTTAGCATGCTAGTCGGAAAATTACGCTCTGGCCTCTGAAAGCTGTAAAAAGTGCTTATAAACTCATCACGAATAATTAGGATGCTCAGAATACATATTGTACATTACATAGTCACTCACTACATATAGACATAGTGAGGAATAACTGGACCACTACAAACCATTTAAAATGAACTAGTAGATGGTGAAAGATAAGATAGAATGAATATTGTTAAACTGCATATTTCTGTTGTAATATAGTGAGTATAGTGGGTCTAGTCACTAATAGAAATGATTAGGTTCAACTTTTGCCAATTTACCTTATAAAAATATGTTATCAGTAGGGAAAATTAGCTCACATATGGTTAATTTATACCAAAACAAATATGGCTGCTTACGAGGAAAAAAGAAAGAAAAAATATCACCCGGGACTGAAAAACACTGTCGATTTTATACATTACATATATTACATAATCAATGTTTGTACTGATCTAAACTACACTGTCTACAACTTTTGTACAGAATAAGACAGGATGTGTTGTTGTTTGTGGAGGAAATTATGTTACTTTAAAAACTGCATCCTTTGCTAATTGCATCTATTCAAATCAATTCAGTTGCAACTATAATTTTGAATAATCATGAATTCACAAACCATAGTAATTTAATGTCTTCCCTAAACCTAAAAAGGATGTCAGGAACCATTCAGTGTAAAAGTGAAAGGAGAAACAGACAGGCAGAAAAGTTGATATAATGACACCAAAATCCTACAATAATATTGACTGAGTATTTTCTGTTGTTGTTGCAGTGAGCTCGAGCCAGGCTTGTGTCGGGCCCCACACTTTTCCATCCACCACAAAGTCCCACATCCACGATTCTGTTTCTGTCTGAGGAAAAGCACAAACCCATTTCTATTCCTCTTATTTTTACACAAAATATTTATGCTAGCCAGTGGATACACTTTCCAAATTGACCAAGAGGCTAACTCATAGGAAAAATAGTGACTGCACATGACCTACATTGGAATTTTAAGAATTTTTAGATTTTGATTTGAGATGTTAAAAATCTAAGCTTCCAAGTCTGCTAAGTTGTTTTTTTATCATCCTGTACACGAACTGGAATATGCAGACAACATATACATGTTTAAATAATGTTTTCCAATGCAGCACAAAATAATATTCTGTTTCATGGGTTGGCAGGATGGCAGGATCTCTGTCCTCGATAGAAATCGTATTGCTTTGCTTGGAATGTTCCACAGTGTGGCATTAAAGTAATCTACCTCCATGGAGACATGCAGGTGACGCCACCAGGCAATGTTACAAGTCTGATCTGTGGCGACAGAGAAGTAAGACTGGGTATGTTTTTTTCAAGGTATGTTTTAGCAAAAATAACACCTGTAATAAAATAAGGTTAATGTTAAAGTACATTCTTGGTCAGGACAGGACCTTTGCTGGAGGAATTTTACCTATGGTAAAGCCACCACTGCGCACTCTGGTGCACTTACCATGTATTTATTCATTCATACATGATACATATTTTCAATTCATTGCTTGTGACTGCAGAGAATTGCTGGTCCCACACTCCCCCTGTCTTCCCTCAGGCTCTCCCTTCACATGTGCTGATGTGAGCAGGACCTCTCCAGGCCCCAGCAGACGTGTGATGGTGGAGGGTGGGGTCAAAGGTCAGGGGTGAGAGGGGAGGGGCTCTCTCTCTCTTATGTCCCAGTCGCCAGCTGGCCCGCACACAGAATTACATATGCTGACTTTTGAGGTTGATGGTTAAACAATACCCGTTCTCTGTTTGATGCACTGATTAGGGATGGTTTGACACAGGAGCTGGGAGTTCATAAAGACGTGTCTCTGTTTGAGGTGGGCCAGTCTTTTCATGGTGTAAATGACTTGGAACAGCCCCTCATAATTTGTAATAGTTTTACAAGAAGCTCAAAGACAACTGAGTGTCAATAATCGCCTCTGCATAATAAATAAGCTCAGTCATATATGTCATTGTAGAAGCACCAAGGGAAGGCTAACACTGGGTCAGACTTATATAAACACGGCATCAGGAGGGGAAACTTAATTCTGAAAAAAAACCAAAAAAACCCATAAACATTTAAATTTAATCCAGCACTGCCACATTTCAGAATGAATTTCTTGATCCCTTGCTATAGGCTTTATTCTCACCATTTCCGTATTGCATTTTTATATTAGACTGCATGGATTTTCCTTAAAATGCAAGCTAGACTATTACAAGTTTTAAATTGTTGAGTTTTCAAACTTACAACATTACTCATACTGCTATACAAATCTGCACAGGAGATGTAAACAGTTTCATGACTATTTAAATGGTCACATTTTTATATAGCGTTTTTCCACCTCCAAGGCACTCACCCATTCGCACACACATTCAAACACCAGTGTACGCAGACACTGGGGGCAAGGTGGGTTAAGTGACACAACAACATCATTCATCTCAACCAGTACTATTTAAACTGCCAATATTAGTGTTACCAAATAGCTAGTGGTCTGTATATTATGATGAGTTTCTTTAATAGCTTATGACCCAGATTAGACCTAGTTATTAGTAGGAGTACATACATACATACTACTACTACACTGATACTAGTCTCATACTCTGAGTCACATATGGATGCACTGGTTACTATTATGACATGTTATATACATTTGAAACCAGAAGTTTA
>KN486399.1:0-49716 GCA_000787095.1 Periophthalmodon schlosseri | reverse complement strand
CCCCCCACCTTCCCCCCCTCCTCCTCTCCCTTACCCCCGTGCCCCCTCCTTCCCCTCTCACACGCACACACACACCCACACTCCCCTGCTCCTATCCCACTGCCACCATCTTGCACCACCTTGATTACTTCTCATACGTGGCCATTTTCTGCATGGCGTCCTCCCACAATATTCCGGTGGCTCTCTCCGTAAGATGGCTTGAACTCTATTTCCACAAAGATGGCTTCTTTTTCTGCTTGATTGATTAGCAGAGGAAAGGAAAACAATGCTACAGCTAGCATACAGCATCACATATCTAGCCTCAGTCGGACTATTACAAAGTCCGAGGTGAATCGTGTGGCCGTTTTAAAATAGCTTTCAGTCAAATTGTGCATCAGTGTATAGTTTGTTTACTTTTGTTTATAGCACCAGAAACAAACCGGGACTGTGTTTACATTTATGATAAAGAATAATCCAACTGAGGTGAATATTCAAACACAAGTGAATGAAAATGTACTTTTGGATGTTCTGGCCTTTCATATATTAAAAGTTCACTGTGTAACTTTTCTGGTGGAGGATCCGAATGAAGATGTAACCGCTTCGCCAGGTCAAGTTACTGCTTAGATCTGCGGAGAGGCGTCCATGCTCACAGTAAGAAGGCTTGTTTTTTTCCAAGACATGTTTGAGCAGTAAACGAACTGTTGTTGTGTCCTTGGGCAAGACCTTAACTCTAACTTGGTGTATGAATGTGTGTGTGAAAGGGTGAGTTGTTCCTTGATGTAAAGCGCTTTGAGTGACTTGAAGGTGGAAAAGCGCTATATAAAAATGTGACCGTTTATCAGTGGAACATGTGGAACTGATACATTATAGGACTGTGGAACATTATAGGTAAAGATATTATCGCCATGGAGACAAGCGGGTGGCAAACAGAAAACCACAAACGTTACACAGTGTACCTTTAAAAAGTTAGGTGTCCTAGATATTATCGCCATGGAGACAAGCGGGTGGCAAACAGAAAACCACAAACGTTACACAGTGTACCTTTAAAAAGTTAGGTGCTTTGAACTTTGAACAGAACTATAGCCTCTTGCTCATGTTGTGTGGGAAGAACTCCTAATAGAATTCAAATGTTTGACTTGCAGATCCGCAGATAATGTGATTTTCCTTGATTTGGCCGTAGATCGCAGCGGTATTCGACATGAAGAATCACCTCCGCCCACGCCGCTGGACGGCTCCCAGCTCCTCTCCACCTGGACTCTCTGTAGCTCCTCTCCAGCCTGGTCATCTGCTCCGTGTCAGACGCTCGGCAATAAAGAACCATGAGCAAGATTCTTCTAAATAAAGATTCAAACTCACAATGGAAATGTGTTAAAGCCAGACCTATTGTGCTCGTGTCTGCTCTATAGTTATAATCCATGACACCCGTGGATCCTTATGTTATAATTTGCACATTTTAAATCGCGTTACAAAACTGCGGTGCACAATGGGAGCTGACGTCACCGTAAACGTCATCGCAACAAAGAGTCGGCGCCTCCTGTGGATAGCCGCACATCGCACTAGCGAGTACCAGATTTTTTTTCATTTGTACCAAAATGACTATGTGACACTGCCAAATCCTACGCGTGTCACTGATTAAGAAAATAAAACTGAACAACGAAGTAAGTACGTCACAGTGGGCGTACACCGGTGGCGGTGAAAACGGGGATTGATGCTTAAAGATTGTTCAGACATGAATGAATCACTCCCAAAACAACATCGGGTGAGTAAATGGTGAGGGGAAACAACTATAACGTGGATAAAAGCTGTGAAAAGTCGATTTTGCAGATTATGTCCGCTTTAAGTGAGACTTTTAAACAGGGACAATGTCTTATCATAAGAGATCTGTGGGAAAAGCTGAAATCAGTAATGGGATACAGGAATGTGCACTACTGCTATCTTTTTCAAAACAATACCAGCCAGTTTACATTACTCATATAGAGTAGCAGCCTTATCAATGTTGCTTTAAACGTGCCTCGTTTCCTCTAAGATCTCGCCTCCCCCCATGAACCCAAAACATGCACAATAGGTAAAATCCTCCAGCAAAGATAGTCCTGACCAAGACTAGCTCAAGATCTGGAGATGGGTCCCAAGGTACAGCACTGTGGCACTAACTGCTTCTTACAAATACAGAGGACAAATTTCCATACAGGGACAATAAACTGCACCTTAAAGGTCCTATATTACACAAAATGGACTCTTGTGAGCTTTAAGCCATGTTATAATACTGTTACCTCATCAAAAACGTTTGCCTGGCAATTTCAGACTGATCTCTCTATGTATTTTTATACAGATTGATATCAGTCTGGTCCCCACGTCCTCCGCGTGTAAAGCCTGGTCAAACGTGATCGTCAAATCAGATGTGTTTTTTTCAGTGACACATGTGAAACGAAGGAGCTCATTGGTCGCCTATAATTTACAAATAAAATCTAATTTCTCTCACCTCAGATTAACAGAGTTTAGTTCTTCACTCATTGATTCTGCAGAAATCCGCCATGTTTTATTTCCTTTATTTTTTCCTGATACCGACGGACCATGCATATCCCTGATTGGCAAATCCACCTGTCAATCACAGCCATTTGAAAATGGGGGGATTCACCGGTGACCAGACTCACATCTTCGTAAAGAAGTGTGCGTTCTGGATTTCAAGCAACAAAAACACACCTGGAGTTGTGTTTTGTTTCATTTACACATGTTTGAGTAATGCTTTATTACTCTGTCTACATCTCCAAAATACTTTGTTCCACCTTGTGATGTCATGAAGTGGTAGTTGTCATGTTAACAACTACCTTTTACCTTTAGTTCAGTAAAGATTGGCAACTCCAGGACTGAACAAACTATCATCCAAATGATTTTATTGAAGGTGTATGGACTTTAAAAACACAGTGGAGCACTTCCTGTATTACCACATGACATCACAAGGTGGAACAGAGTGTTTTCTGTTTGACAGAACTCTAAAAATGCAGGGTTTTTGTGTTAAACGTGCGACTGAAACAAAACACAACTCCAGGTCTGTTTGCGATGAGGAAACAACATTATAACATAGATCAGAAAATAGCGTCATATGGGCCCTTTAAACTTTAAAAATCCTGTTGCATATATTAACACTAAAGTCACGTAAGGATATGATTAATATCCACATTTATTCAAAGGCGCTAACCAGAGAATGATGGGCCGTATCGAGTTGCCAGCCCATTAGAATGGCTGCATGAGGTCCCATCAGGAGACACTGTGTGATGCGTCAGATTAGCTGTAAGTGACCAGACTCTGCTTCAGACAATTACTATCAACAACAGCATTAATGTGTGAACACTACACAGCACAGGGCACAGACAGGGATGGGAAAAATACTTTGAAAATGCATTTAGTTACAGAGTACTGAATACCTGCATTAAAATGTATTTTGGAACGTATTCAGTTACAGAGTACTGCATTCTGAAATACTGAAAAAACACAACCTAGGATTAAAACCATAGACTGTATAAAGAAGTGGACTAAGTGAGTGTGACGTCACCCACAGCGTCCGGCTCCAGTCAAATGAAGCTCATCGAGGTTATAGTTATAGAGGCGAATTTCAAGTTCCAAGTTCCATATTTGGAATTCCGACCGCGAGTATCACAGCAGCCTGTTATTAATGTCTATATCTTGATTTACGACACAATAGCGAAATAAAAATGCCAGGAGAACGTAGAGCGGGTTAATACAAACATTTTAAGACCAAAATGACGAGTCTGACAGCAGCAGTTACAGAGAGAGGGACGACAGTTTTTCAACGTAAAGTGAATTGGAGCCGGAGTCGATGGAGCCGGAAACGTGCCCATGATCACTTACTATTTGGAACACGGCGGCTAGCACGTTAGCTATGTCCATTTATATATACAGTCTATGGATTAAAACAGCTTTATGTTTGTTTGACCTTTTGTTGTACGTATATTTACCACTAACAGCGTTTTATTAAGTACCACCATGTATGAAATGAAAAAGTAATTGTACCAAAATAGAATACAGTTACTCAATATTTGTATTCTCAGTACATATATTCAGTTACTTCCTGCTTATGCTTGAATTGTGTGTGTTTTCTCCCAGCATTCACAGTACAACATAAACATAACTTTTAACACCCAAATAAAGTCATATCCTCAAGACTGAAACATACCTAGAGTTGTGTTTTCTTTCAATCCTGCTCTGTATGTTTGAGTGATTCTGCATTAGCTACTTGGTGGTAAGTGCTCCTCCGTGTTTTTAAGGTCCATTTATCTTCACCAGACTGATTCTGATCATGTCAAACTCCCCTCATATGCATCAAACCAATGTCCTTTTCCCTTTATTTATTAATCGGCGACAGCAGCTCCGTCGGTTGATTCCGTTTATCCGCTGAGCTGAACGTCGGCGGTTCGAATCCCGCTCTCGACATAAACATAACTGGTTGATTTCTGCTGGCCCACGGGTTGGCGATGCGATTCCAGCTCCCGCAGATGAATGCTGTTGCTGTGTCCTCGGGCAAGACACTTAACCCACCTCGCCCCCAGCGTCTGCGTGCGCTGGGGGCGAGTGGTTCGTTGATGTAAAGCGCTTCGAGTGCCCTGAAGGTGGAAAAGCGCTGCGTATAAACGTGATCATGTGACCATTTTGAATTTATTTTTAAGACAAACACAGTTTTTCTGGCACATTAAGACGAAAACAGGAACAGAAAAAGGTAGGGATGGGTTGTATGATGGGGTCAGTTCTTTATGTAACACAAAAAGGTTCCCCATGTCCTGTTGTAATGAGGTGATTGTGTTATCATTTCTGTCTTAATAGACTGAGCCACTGATTTATAGAAATTGTCTTTCCAATAAAAAGTATTAAAAATAGTCTTTGTAGCAATCGTAAGTGCTGTCAGTGAGAAAATGCGAGTGTGTTTTGAGACAGGAAAGATCACTTTATCATGCTATTGCACCAAATCAATGTCAACATTATTAGCTTTTAGCCTCAGGTAAACACTGAGTTAGATGCAAAGGTGTTATCTCTATTCTATCTCAAAACAGCCAAACCTATCAGTCGTCTGAACCTGTGTTTTCACATCCAAGTTGGGTAAAGAGTCTTGCCCGAGGACATAACAACGGTATGCAACAGTACGTAACAACTGTTTGTGGTTAATTTATCTATATACATCAAATCAGTACTTTCAGTATTTTCAGTATTTCCGCCACCAGTTTAAAACCCATCACTGAATCACACTCTATTTAAAAAGTAGGGTGGCCTCAGAAGAGAACAACACTGTGTAAAATGTATTTATAAAGGGACTACGACGATAGACAGACTCAATATCTCACTTGTTTGTTGAACTTTGATCTCGTGATTGTCTATGTCGAAAAACTGGACAATAGAGAGGAGGGGAGAGAAAGAGGAGAGGAGGAGAGAGAGAGAGGGGGAGGGAAAGGAGGAACTTTTAATACAACATCTCATGATTGTCTACATTTAAAAACTGGCCGCACTAGAAACGAAATGGGACAAAAAGCTTTTGGTTATTTTCCTTCCCAAAAATGGAATACATTTCAAGGACACGCAAAACTGGATACACTGGTGCCACTAATGCACTTTAATAATCTGGTGATAAACATTTCTACTCACACCTGCTCCTGTTTTGAATGTTTTAAATGGACCTATGCAGTTTCTTGTTTGTTTCTGTTTGGATTGTTCTGTATTTTATCACAGCTCGCTCATGAAAAAGTCTGGTCTGGTGGTCTCATTGGGCTCTCTTTGAATTCATGCTTTAACCTGGCACCAGTGTCTCTCCTACGGTTTTAGTCCCGGTTAATGTGTTGTTGTGCCATACCATTTGTAGATTGTACCAACGACACTTGTCCAAATACCAACGCTGCCTGGAGAAAAGAGGTCGCAGATGATAGATATTTTCTGTTCCTATGCGCCAAGAAAACATAGCTATTTTCCATTGAATTAATATAATGATAAGGTGGCTCTTTACAGTTATAATGTCATGCTTTCAACCACATAAACCATAAACAAGGACGCTGTAAAACTGCTCTCATAACATCTGTAAAACCAACCTGGCCGCAAACAAATTTCTATAAAGCACCGCGCTGATTTTTACTGCGCATTACGCCGCCAATTCGTCTCTCTTTTGCCCTTTTAGTATCTCATTTACATGCGACACACATACACATAAACACACCTCAGTCCGGTGGACGGGACACTTGTCAGTCAGAACGACGGAGAACGGGAAAACCGCGGCGACCCCCTGACCCCTTTATATGCTCTCAATGCAGATCAGAGATGGGACTGCGTAACCGCGGGCGACACATGACAACATTTCACAGCCATTTCAGCAGATAATAATTATGATTTTCCAGCGATACAAAGACGTAAAGCAAGCGAAGCGTGGTATGGAAAAGTCAATACGGCCTGTCAGTTCACAGTAAAAACGAACCGTATTTTCCGTACTAGAATTTACGCATGTCCAGAGATAGTTTTGAAAATGCAATCGAACGGGACTATGCGTATTTGTGTTATACAGAAAGGTGCTTGGAGGCATATGGAGAATTCCAATTACTATTATCTTTCCTACATGGGGTTATCAATCATATTCAGTGACTATGACCTAGGGGCGTGGATTTTAATTCGTAACCCCGAGGCCGCCGTGGTAACCCGAATGCCTCCCGCTGATTGGCGAAAGAGCAGACTGCAATTTTCACATTTGACATTTAATAGTTAACAACATCTGACCGCGGTTATGCCAAATGTACCACCTCAACACATCAACTCACGACACACTTTATTAAACACGTTCATTTCCGTTATTTCTTACACCGGCGTACGTCCATGGAAATTGAAAGTTAAGGCCAGACTTTGGAACATTTTTCATGGAGGTAGATGAGTTTTATGTCGTACTATGGAATATTATAGCCAAACGAACAACATTTCCAGACAAGCAGGTGGAGGCCCTCCTTCAAGCAAGAACCTCAGCCCTTCGTTTCATAACAGGTGATGAATTTGAAGCCCATCACTGTTCACTCTATGAAAAAGTAGGTTTGCCATCGCATCTGTCAGAAGAGAACAACACTGTATAAAATGTATTTATAAGGGACAACAACGATAGACTGGCTCAATATCTCACTCTCACTTTTTGAACTTTGATACAGGGACTTTTAATACAAGATCTCATGATGGTCTATGTCTAAAAACTCGACAATAGAGAGGAGGGGAGAGGGAGGGACAGGAGGGGAGGAGGACGAGGAGGACGAGGAGGGGAGAGAGAGAGGAGAGGATGAGAGAGGAGCAGAGGGAGAGAGGAGAGGAAGAGGGAGAGAGGAGGAGGGAGGGAAAGGAGATGAGGAGAGGTAGGAGAGGAGGAGAGAGAGAAGAAGACAGAGAGAAGGGGGGAGGGAGGGAGAGAGAGAGAAAGAGGTGGAGAGAGGAGGAACTTTTAATACAAGATCTCATGATTGTCTACGTCTAAAAACTGGACAATAGAGAGGAGGGGAGAGGGAGGATGAGAGTGGAGGAGAGGGAGAAAGGAGAGGAGGAGGGAGAGAGGGAGAGAAGAGAGAGACAGGGAGAGGGGAGGACGAGCGAGAGAGGGGGAGGAGAGATGGAGAGAGGAAGAGGAGGAGAGGAGAAGGGAGAGGGAGAGAGGAAGGGAAAAGGAGGAGCGAGGCAGTGAGAGGAGGAGAGAGAGAGGAGGAACTTTTAATATAAGATCTCATGACTGCCTACGTCTAAAAACTGGCCACACTGGAACTGAAATGGAAAAAAAAAGTCCTTGGTTATTTTGCTTTCCAAAAATGGAATACATTTCAAGGACACGCAAAACTGGATACACTGGTGCCACTAATGCACTTTAATAATCTGGTGATGAACATTTATACTCACACCTGCTCCTGTTTTGAATGTTTAAATGGACCTATACAGTTATTTGCTTTGTTTGTCTTTGTTTGTACTGTTCTGAATTTTAACAGGGTGCTTACAAAAAAAAAAGAGAGTCTGGTATTGTCGTTGGGCTCTCCCTGTAGAAATAAAGATAAAGAAAAGAACAAAAGAAGTAAGAGTCAGGTTGGTGCACGGTGATGCAAGAGGGTGGGCTTTAAGACCAGATAAAAGTAGAATTACGGCCTCCTCTGAAAAAAAAAAACAGATCACAAATCAGAAATAAACCAACAGCATACCAACAAATAGTCATAGTTAAAATACGTTTATATATGTCTTATACACACAGGGAACAAGAGTGTACCATGAACTCTTATAGACTTTGATTTTCGTCATTTATATAGCAACTACAATTTAGTTAAACATTACTCATAATATCTGGGTTCATCTGGGGCGGAGCAAACATCACTGGGACAGAAGACAACAAACATTGTCGTTGAATTAAGGAGGGAACCGAAATATAGAAACGTGCCCACGGGACTTTAAACCGGGACGAGGGACCTTTTTACTCTCACATACCTGAGATACTGCTCTGAAGAAGTCGGACTGCGGATGGCGCTGTCGTCCTGCCTCCACCGGTAGGAAGACAGCGCCAAAATCTGTTTAAATCAGCTGACCGGACACGTCACAGCAACATCACGTGATCACTCTGAAGAAAACCGCTAATGAGCAGTCCAAACTGTCAGGTATGAAAACAAATTAAACCTTGGTCTGAAAAAAAATCTATCAAAATAATACTGACCCGATCCATGAAGCTCCTCCATGTTTTTAAAGTCCATACAACTACACAATAGACTTTTTCTTCAATTAAACAGGTCTATAGTGAAATTTTATGAACTTTAAAAACATGGGGGAGCTTCATAGATCAGATCATGTCTGGTGAGGAAGTGCGCTAGTGAGCAGTCAAAACTGTCAGGCATGAAAACAAACGAAACCTTGGTCTGAAAAAAGAATCTATTAAAATAAGACCGCACACATCCCTCACCAGACATTATCTGATCCATGAAGCTCCTCCATGTTTTTGAAGTCCATGCAATCTCACTGTAGACCTGCTCTTCAATAAAGAACCATATAGCTTCTCGTGTATTCAAACAAAATCCAAAACGTGTCATGACGATAACCCTGCTTTTACATTTCCTATTTACTTTCCACCCTTCACACAAAGAATTCTCCATACTCATCTATTTAACTATTCCATGGTCGTACGGCACCTCAACGGCGGCGCGCTCCACAGGTGAGCGTCCTGTCCGTCACAAAGTCTTCTCATTACACTCACATTATGGGGAACATTACCTCCCTCCTCCACCCTCCCTCCACCCTTCATCTTTTTATTCTTCCCTCTTTAGGATGCATATTAGATTAAAGATTTTATTGTCACACTCAATGCACTTAGAGCGTTGGCAAACTAAATCACGTCCAGACAGCGTGTCATAGGAGGAGACACCTTGGGTTGAGTAAGTCATGACGAGCTGGCACAAATCGATGAAGGGGACTAATCGGATGTATTTGGACGCAGCCCGCCCTGAATCTCAATTATGTGCAGCAGGTGGAGGAAGAGGGGAGGGGCCAACGCAGACAGACGCTTAGGACAAGGGGTTCCCATTCAGAGAGGCTGCTTTTCAACATCGGAGCGGCCAAGGTCTTTCTTTTGTGCAGACTAGAGCCGGGGACATACAGTGGCTAAGGCTGTCTGTGTGTACGGGGGATACAGAAAGAATGTCAGATAATTAACTGTTTCAGGTGCATCGGTAGAAGAGAGGAGCCGAGGAAATGTTTGTAAGGTTAAGGTTTGGATTTCGAGTGATGGCAGCGAAGGTAGACTCAAAGGACCCACATTAAGCTATTTTCTGAGCTGTTATAATGTTGTTTCCTCGTCAAAAACATACCCGGAGTTGTTTGTTCCATTCACAAACTCTGCATATTTAGGCTGAGTTCTTCTCTCAAACTGAAAACACTCTGTTCCACCTTGCGATGTCAGGTGGTAATACAGGAAGTGCTCCACTGTGTCTTTAAACTCAATACACCTTCGCTAGAATCATTTGTATGATTTCCCTAAAATTGCCAGTCTCTACTGAACAAAAGGGTAATAATAAAGGGTTACTCAAACATGTGGGAAGGAAACAAAACACAACTCTGGGTATGTTTTTGATGACGTAACAGCATTTGAACGTAGCTTAAAACTCACAAGAGGACCCAACCGTTGCACATTCCTTAGAAAATGAAGAATTTGGCGTCTTGGATGAGCGGCGAAACTTATTCACTCCAAAATGTTTGTCCAGTTGACAGAATTGAATTTTCTTTTGTAATTGCTTTGGGAGCTTTCCATCAAAATTAAGCTAGCTAGGTCCATGGTTGGGAATACCTATCCTATTGTGTTTTAAAAGGCCTCTACCCAATATTGAACCATGAATGGTGAACCATGAACGGAACTGTTAACTGTTACTGTTTCATCCACTTAATCCATCCTTTTTCTCTGATGCTGAACCATGACAGAAAAACACTTGTCTGGGATGATAACATGCACTTGTTTCTACATGGTTCTCATATAGTAAAATGCCTTTTAAAGCAAAGAGGCAATATCATCCAGTCAATTTTTTTTTTAAAGCTAAAATATGCAGAACACAGAAAGAACAATTATAAATCTCACATTTCTAAATACAGCCACAACACATTTTCAGCAGAGAAAGAAAACAAAGGCTTTTACGTAACCAAGCACACAGAAACAGGGAGAACATACAAAAAGACCCTACACAGTCTGGGAATCAAGGATATGTCGTGAGGCAAGACTTCACCACTATGCCATGAAAATTCTTTCAAAGAATGCAACAAAAGAGTTTACAAAATTGTCTACCAGTGTAAAGGCGATGCCCCTGAAATAACATACTGAAACTACGAGGAAAAATTTTGAAATAAATCAGGTTCTAAACATATTTGGTGTATTTGTGACTTTTTTAGTGAGCTCCCTTAAGATTTAGTTTGTTATAGTTTTAGTCAAAGAATGAACAGCAAAGCGGCTTCATATTAATGCGAAATAGAAAAAAAAGCGTTTCTTCGGAAGTGGACACGCTGCATATTTTTGTATCCTGGTTCAGTCACACATCCCTCAGAAAGAGTTTGAAGCTTATCTTTTATCACTAAGTAAATATTCCGAAAGCTGTTTCTCTTGTCAAATAAACAGAAGTGTCCGTGCCGCGTTGTTCTGCTCAGGGTTTTGGGACGTCCCATATGAGCCGATAAGAATTAATAAGAACATTCTTGCAGTGGACCTTATCAGGTGGCTCTGGTGTGAAAGCAGCTGTGTAGTGTCTGACCCAGGCCGTACTGTAAAGTCACTGTGAAAACAAATGAACCACAACACTGTCACAACAGAATAAATGTTGATTTGACCCTTAAGCAACTGTACTTTTGTTTTTAAAGGTGTGCTATGTAACTTTTTAGGGGAATACGCCACGTGCTTGACAATAGGGAGATGTTACGAATTTGCCTAGAATGTTCTACTTGTCTGTCTTGGCATTTATTCAATTATTTGTGTTTTTATTTCTCTAAAATATATAAAATACCTTACTCTAAGCAGGCTAGTCTCTATATCTGACCTAGAACTTGGGCTGGTGGAGTCATCTATTGGCCTCAATAGAGATATTATCTTCATGGAGACAAGCAGGAACTGACGCAACCAGGAAAGTTGACGAGGGGGACAAGGGGGTCTGTTGTCCCAGGCCCTAGGGTCTTACAGGCCCAGAATTGGAACCTCTGACTATTCATTTATATTATAGGGGGGCCCATGTGAACCTTCCTGCCCCAGGCCCCCAAATGTCTGTTGACGGGCCTGGACCCAACCACCAGAAAACTATTACTATTACCTCAACACATTTTATTGAACTTTTTGGTTACTTACGTTTTGCAATGTCCAGGCTAACGTTCATCAGAGTATTCAGATCACTGGCCACGATTAATATCCTATCCTTTTACTTATGTGATTTTTTTACATTTCATAATTTGTCCATTTTTAAGTCTACCATGTTGCGAAAGACCAATGTCCCAAACACGCATACACACACACACACACACACACACACACACGTATATGTAGTTCCACATGATTGATAATATTCAATCTTCTATAGGTGTTATGACAGTTAACACCAACAGGGGGTTAACTGCCGTCTAATTTAATTTGCCTATCAAGTCTACAGCAGGTGTAAAAATGATTAATAGTGATATCAATGCATGTTTGAGGTTATAAAATTATCATTGCGTTTGTACATCCAAGTTGAGTGATACTTGAGTGACAGTGTAATATTGCGCACACCCATCGACCAAAGAGTAACCAGTTCAAACCCTGTGAAAGAACATGCTATCCTTGCGTTCCAAAGCGAGACACTTCGTACATTGCCCTCTTAATTCAGTGGGTGTTGCGGGTTCTGACACGAAGGGCATCATCGCCCGTAGTTTTCGGCTCCAGTCAAATGAAGCTCACCGAGGTTAACAGTTACAGGGGCGAATTTGGAGCAAAGTTCCATATTTGGAACTTCGACCGCAAGTGTCATAGCAACCAAAGAGCCAACCTGGAGCGAGGCTGTTGAAGGTAACGTCCCTTCCCGCTCACCCGCTGGTTCATAGCAACCAAAGAGCCAACCTGGAGCGAGGCTGTTGAAGGTAACGTCCCTTCCCGCTCACCCCGCTGGTTTGGCAGGGGGCGGGTGCTTAGCAACACTGTCAATCAAACCTGTTGCTAACGCTAGCGGGAGCCACCTTGGGGAAAGAAGGCAGCTGATTTGTCTCTTATTAATGTTCATATCTTGAGTTACGGACACAATAGCGAAATAAAATCCAAGATCACGTAGAGTGAGTTAATACGAACATTTTAAGGCCAAAATGACGAGCCTGACAGCAGCAGTTACAGAGAGAAGGGCGACAGTTTTCTAATGTAAAATGAATTGGAGCCAGAATCGATGGAGCCGAAAGTGCGCCCATGATCATTTAATATTTGGAAGGTGGCGGCTAGCAGGTTAGCTAGTATATCCATTTATAACTACAGGCTATGGTCCAATGCTAAAGTAATTTACACAGTAGTTATTATTTGATACTTGACAATACCTTTATTTTGTGAAATTTTGGTTTATTTTGTGATCCTCATGCGTAAATTGTAACTGCATTTTGGATGGATTTTTTTTTTGTATTCTTGACACAGAGAAAGGATTCCTTTTAGAACTCAGCTTCGTCAATTTTTCAACTTTACTTCACAAACTGATATTAAATTAAGAAAAAAAATGTGCCACACACTATCCCACAAAACAAATTAGAAAAACATGAAAACCTACCTTGTGCACTTTACACCAATAAGAGTTAATGACCAAAAATACATTGTATGAATATTTATCCCTTGGATCCGGGACAGATTTCATTAGTGGAACCTGTGGAGGAGCAAATGACAAATCTCAGTGTGCCATAATAAAGGTGACTGTGAAAATCCCCTGGCCCACCTCCATTTCACCGCCTTACAAGACTATTATGAATGAGCCTAATAAAACTGAACCAAGATGGAGCGCCTCCTGATATAGATATTACGAGCACATTGTCCCCGCGTATTACACAGAGGGGGACGCTCAAATTTGGAGATACTCGAACGCGGTACATACATTTAGGAGGAGGAGAGCGGGAGGGCTAGCTATGAAGCGCTCTTTGTACTCTTTCATTATTGCTATGAATGCAGAAGACCTTTAATATTCTGGACTGTGATGCTGTTAGCTTTGAGCGCCCAAGGAAGAAATGCATGTCCCTTCATACCTCTTCCATCCAAGGAGAATATATATAGATTCATGAAGTTAATAACGTTAGTTCAAAGCGTAGCATAATAGCGCCATGTGTTATATTTGCACATATATAGCCTAGCTTGTTCTGTGTCTCTCTGGTGGATGCCCCAAAGGGTAAGGCCACCAGTGAAGTGTCCAGCTATACATCATTGATAACTGTACAAAGGATTTAGCGTATGCTCAGCCTGCTAATTACCACTCGCTATTGTGTGAAGTTTCTAAGCTGGCTCCTGTTGTAAATCGCTGCATAAAAGGATAAAACCAGATCAGAGTTGGCAAAGAGCGGCTTATGACATGGATGAAATCAAAATCTTTTTCTGCAGAGAGAAAGCTGACAGTGGTGAAATAGAAACAGGTGTTGAGGTAGACCGACACATGAAAATGGTTACAAACAACCCATATTATGCTACTTTCTGGTCTATATAATGGTATAATGTTGTTTCCTCATCACAAACATACCTGGAGTTGTGTTTTGTTTAATTCACACATATTTAGGCCGAGTTCTTCTCTCAAACAGTGTTCCACCTTGTGATGTCATGTGGTAATACAAGAAGTGCTCCACTGTGTTTTAAACTCCATACACATTCACTAGAACCATTTGGATGATTTCACCCCAGGAATTGCCAATATTTACTGAGCTAAAGGTAAAAGGTAGCAGTTTACATGAAAACTACCTCTAGATGACATCACAAAGTAGAACAAAGGCATACTGAGTAACAAAGTGAACTATTTGATTTATCTTTCAATGAACCAGGAGCAGCGGGTGACCCAAAGGTGCGTTCACACTTGCACACACACACACACACACACGAAAATTGGGTTTCCATACCTCTCAAAACATTACATTGTACAACATCATATTCATTTCCTGGAGATTGATACTAACCTTAACCATAGTTACTACACTAACCTTAACTCTCACCTGAACCTGTTTTAACTTATCTCTGAGTTTTAAATCATGTTGTTGATTTAATAATAAAGAATGTTTTTTGTTCCCAAGTCCTCATGATCAGAGTCTACACAGATTGCAGTATCCACAATATGATAAATACCCACCCACTTCATCAAAATTGGGTCTACGCCTGGAACTAAACCTGGACCGAATTAGGACTAGAACAGGACCAAACCAAGTCTACGTCAGGACTAAACTAGGCTCACACGGGACTAAACTAGGACAAGCGTGAATTGGGCTAAGTTCAGTTGGCAGATGGCAACAGGTGCATCCAAAAGGACACGGGATCTATACACAGGAAGACCTCACATACTCCACAGCGAAAGACCCAGTTTGAGAATCGAACCTGTCAGCTTCTTGTTGTGAGGCACGCATTCTCGCCACTTTGCCACCATGTTTGCAACTCAGACATGTGCAGTACCTTTTTGTTTTGGATCGGTCTAGTTTGAGATACCATAACTCATACCTTTTTATGAAATGTGCACATTTTGAGTTTTTAATTTGCATTTTTCAGCGTCACAGTTCCAATTTGCCATTTGACTGTCTATTTGTCACACGTGCAAAAATAAATTCCGCTACGGGCTCTCCTTTTGCATAATCTCACATTTGCATTTCAGAGGTGTAGCAAACATCAGATGTCAACAGAATAATGTCATTTAGCGTGTTGTATTGGGAGATTATGGCCCCATTGTGTCACTCATACATTCCTGACTGGTTGCATAAATGAGAAAATGTTTTGTATCCCCTGTCGCCACGGTAATCCACCCTCTCCAATATGTCATCCATGTTCTGAGATAGACCAGCTCATGTCTGTCCATTGTAATGAGTGAAAGGCACGTTTTTAGCTGTGGGTAAACTTGGCTAATCCAGGCACTTGTTGAGTTTTGGACAGCAAAAACGTTCAGAAATGTTCAAACTCTGACTTGCAAAAAGGAATTTTCGTGTGCGTGACTCACTGATGTTGAACAAATCAAATTTTCTGAAAATTGGTGAAATTATGGGATGGGAAGTTTGGGCGTGTTGTCCCTTAGAGACTTCCTCAACGTGACCATGGGTAATAAAAAAGTAAAAAGTTGAGGTTGACCTTAACATGAGATTTCTGAAATGTTTGACAAGCTTTCTGTGGTAAAAACCAGGAAACAGTGTGAACAAAAAATGCTATGGACAAAACATGCAGACATTAGTGTTAGCATCATTGGCTATAAGCAAAATTTGAGCTGAGAAAACTCTAATAAATATGATACACATGATATTGTCTGAGAATGATAGCGTAGAGTTAGTCGATAATTTACTTAGCCAAAGGATCAGTGTTTACTGCCAGAAATGCAGAAATGTTCCTATTTTGTTTTGCCAACATCACACAGGGGGGTCAGTGCATATACTGCATGGATATCAGGGCAGTCGCCACCATATTAATTCTACGATACTGTTTTTTATGGCTCAAAATTATCTAAAAACTGGAAACTGGGGACGACAGCAGTTCAGTGTTTGTCCACTGATTCGAAGGTTGACAGTTCGAATCCCGTTCTCGACATAAACATCATTGGTAGAGCGGTCTCCCACAGATGAATACTGTCGTTGTGTCCTTGGGCAAGACTCTTAAAACACCTCACCCCCAGTGTCTGCGTACACCGGTGTATGAATGTGTGTGTGAATGGGTGAGTGGTTCCTTGATGTAAAGTGCTTTAAGTGCCTTGAAGGTGGAAAAGTGTTATATATAAAAAGGTGACTACTTACCAGTTTACATTTGTTTACATTAGCAACTATGTGGTGACAGGTGGCAAAAATTATTTTGATGGGGAGGGAGAGTTTAGCTAATATGAAGTCTTATCTATTTAGGTGGAACTGATACAAAGAAATGTGTTTTGGTCAGAACAAGATGTTCCTCCGGAGATTATGCATATCAGGGTCTTGCAATTGCTTATAATATTTAAGAATACAGTATGCACAAAAAACATTTGTCTACACCAGTCCCAGAATGTAGCCGGTTGAGACAGGAATGGCATCGCAAAAGAAAACTGATTTCTATAAACTGGACTAAACTTGTAAAGAGTAAATATGTTCGCTCATCCAAGTGACTTCTGATGAGTGGAGAAACATTAACTCTTAAAAGCTCGACAGAATTCCATTTTCTTTTGCTATGCCCTACCTGGACAACTGAGGGATTACACAGACATAGGAATGAGACAACATAAAATATAATATGACAATCTGTCTTAATAGAGAGACATGGTTAGTACTGAACAGCGTGCGGTTGTGTGCCAATGGTGTCAAGAACTGGATAAAAAGAGCTGACATGGAGGCTCCAAAAGACATTCAAAAACTATTCTTCTTCACTCAGCACAGACAGATAAGCGTTTATTTGATCAGAAAAAGGCTTAAGTCAACTGTTTGACACTACCTTTCACTACAGACTGGGCCACTGTTGTCAGAACCGGATTAGCGGATTAGCACAAAGGAAACTGAGTCAAGAAGACCTTTTAGAGGCTAAGTGCTGCATTTTGAATGGCAATTTGATTTGAGCTGGCGCAGTACAAAAAGAGAGCCACTGTGCCCGTCTAGGTGCATAGGAAATGACAGGCAGTAGGATGTGTTAATCTTTTTGGAAAATGACTGTAAATTACTGTGAAAAAGACATCAACCATTATTTAAACGTGTTGATAAAACTCAAATTAGTATGACTGAGCATTTTTACAGACCACCAGCCAACAATTCCAACAGTCATCTCTAGAGGTGCACCGTAATATTGTGAGTGTTGTTTTGAAGGTATGCAGAATAATTATTGAGTTGCATAAACCTCAATCAGTACATTTATAGACATGTTTTAGCACTCTTCTCTTGGATAGTATTGTATGAATATTGGTATCGGGATACTCAAGATCGCCCATCCCTACTCTTGACTCATGGTCATGGTTTGAATCCATAGACTGTATAAAGAAGTGGACTAAGTGAGTGCGACGTCACCCATAGCGTTCAGATCCAGTCAAATGAAGCTCATCGAGCCTTGCAGTTACAGGGGCCAATTTGGAGCCGAGTTCCAACCGCGAGTTTCATAGCAAGCAAAGAGCTAATCTGAAGCCAGGCTGCTGAAGGCTGGATTAGTAAGGAGCGGGCGGTTAGCAACCTGTTGTTGCAGGAGCGACCTCAGGGAAAGAAGGTGCCTGATTTGTCTGTTATTAATGTTCGTATCTTACGGACACAATAGCAAAATAAGAACACCAGGATCATGTAGAGCGGATTAATATGAACATTTTAAGACCAAAATGGCGAGGCTCACTACAGCAGTTACAGAGAGAGGGGTGACAATTTTCAATGTAAAGTGAATTGGAGCCAGAGTCGATGGAGCCGGAACGCGGCAGCTAGCAGGTTAGCTATATCCAATTATATATACAGTCTATGTTTGAACCTTGCATGAGTGTATATTACTCGCCAGATTACAACTGATAGGTGTAAAACAACAAAAAAGGAAACAAATAATGTATTTTCCTGTTGTATTGACATCAGCCATTCAAAAAGACCAAGAATAGCTCAATTGGTAAGATGTCTGTGTAATCCATCAGTCATCCAGGTATGAGCCAAAGTAAAAGAAAAATTTAATACTGTCAACTGGACAAAAAGTTTTTGAGTGAAGACGTTTTGCTGCTCATTCAAGTCACTTCTTCAGTTCTGGTCTGATTGCAGTATTATCAATTTTTTGATATATATAAACTTTTTGTCCAGTTGACAGAATTTAATTTTTCTTTCACTAGTCTCAGTTGTTAAGTTGTTTTTTTTCTAAAACTGGTAAGTGATATAGGCTACAACAAGTACAACAACCCTTTTTTCCAAAGAAACTTTTGTAAACTATTTCTGCATTGCAAAGTGCTCTGTACCCACCACAAAGTGAGCCTTTAATAAATGTCCTCGAGTAAAGCATTTCCTCTCTTCTGCCCAGCGTATGTTTTATGTATTTAATATCCTGCATTAATATTGACTGCTTCTGTCTCCATGTTGTAACTTATTCATTTTAGGAGCAACGCCCACCACACCTCTGTGCGCACTGTCATCACTCAAGGACCAGTCCCGAGAGAGGATCCAGACCGGTCTGCGATCACACCCAATGGGCGAGCTCCCCCACCCAAACCCCATCCATCAGGCTGACGGCGGAGCGGGACATCTTCCTAAACGCATACATCAACAAAGTCATGTCACTGCTATTTAGATTTAATCACACGCCAGCTCCTATATCACCGCAGGCCGACAGTTTAATTACGATCATTAGCACCGCTGGAAAAGAATCCATGTTCCACTAAGTGCCATGACAAAAAGTAGATCAGCAACAGGTGCCAGAAGTTTCTAGCCAAAGATATGACATTAGATTATGGGCGACAATGGAGTAGAGTGAGGAAATATATTTAAAAAAATGATAATACCGCAATTGTTGCTTTTAAATATACAAAATTACAACATCTAGTCTATCGTCTATTATTAAAACTATTAATAATCACCTCAAAAAGACACTATAGTGTAATCTCCCAACTAAAGGTATAAGTCATATTTCATATAAGTAATATTTGTTAAGTTTTGTGGTAAATGTCATGGTCCATTCACGTTTTGTGCAATACTGAACCTCAACGAAGACATTTACAGGCACATTTTAGGGAAAAAAAAGATCTGTTTGGGCATTAGAGTTGCCTGGGATCCAGAATACACACTTTTTCAATACAAACAATACAAAGATGTGAGTCTGTGAGATGTGAGTTTAGATAGGCGTGACTGATGGGTGGATTAGCCAATCAGGGACACGCGTGGTCCATCCGTAACAAAACAAATATGGCTGCTTTTGAGGAACAAACGAAGTACAAAATATCTCAGGAGATTGAAAAACATTGCGGATTTCTGCAGAATCAATAAGTGAACCACTAAACTCTGCTAATCTGAGGTGAGAGAAATTAGATTTTGTTCCAAATTATGAGTGACCAATGAGCTCTTTTGTTTTACATGCGTCACTGAAGAAAACTAATCTTTTGCACGATTATGTTTGGGTCTGGCTTGAGAGGCGACAGGGGGCATGGAAAGGTCAGATTTTGTAGGGAACGTCAAGAACTATAAACTCCTCAAAGCGCCTAAAAGTTACCTTTGTGAGATTTAGCTTTGCCCCGCTTTGAGCCCGCGCTAGCTCCGCCCTAGCAGCTATCGCTCTGATTCTGATGTCACATGGTGGGAGGAGCTAGCCCATATTGAGGAAGTAATGTGGAAAAGAAAATGATTTTTGGGCCCAGGCGCCAATGAGCACAGGCCGTTGAAAACAATACGACACCATCTTGGGTTCACCTTCCAGATTTTATTATACTTCCATGGGGCAGACTGATGTCCTTCTGTATAAAAAATACAAAGGGATACCATTTTGGATTTGCCAGACAAGTATTACAGTGTACCCTTAACATTGGTCTGAGCTTACCAAGTATTCTCCTCTCTTTTCATCTAATTTCCCTGTAGTAGTTGTAATCCAGACACTCAAGCAAACCAACCAAGCCTAAAAAAAAATCGCTTCAGCATTGAATGAAATCCTTCATAGAATTAGGTTCACATTTCTCAAACAACGACTTCCATTTCACATATCACTCGTTTTTCATTAATCAGACTTTCTAGAGTCGTCACTTTGCCTTTCGTGAGCGTGTCCACACCTGCCGTCCAGAGGTTCGCGATTCACAAAGGCGTCCTGTGAACCACCGTGTTTGACTAATACCTCCCTGTCAACGCTGCCTACCAATCCGGGCAAGTCAGGATATTGGAGAAATTACCTCCCAGCGTCGCCCGCCCCAATTCATCCGCGGGACCCCTATCCACAAAGACCTAGCTCGTACTTGTTAGCGGACACGCCACCTGTCATAATTAGCCATGACATTTGCTGACAGAGGTTGAGATATTTTAGCAAAGAGGTGCATAGATCTATCAGACACGGAAAGGTCCCAAACGGAGCCACAGCCTGAGGGTCCATTGTGCCAGTCATCAACTTCCAAACCAAGTCATTTGCATCATAAACAGTGTGTCGCGACGCACTTGGAATTAATGTGGTGCTGGTTTAATGACTTGGACTCGGAGAATGTTGTTCTGTAAGTAAATTATTCATAATCACACATTCCTGTTTGGTAATTACAGCAGAAAAAAATGGCAGATTACAAGTGCCTACAAGTATTTATTTTTCATTTCAAAATAAACAAGTTGTGATAGATTTAAATTGTAGGTGGTAGGATTTATACTGACCCTACGGCGGGTCCGGTACGTACTTTGAGTCTGTTATTGGTGGTTTTCAGATTCTAGAATGTGATTAAGTCATACACCCAGATAGGGGCAAGAGACAGATTCCCCCAGTGATTACATTGTACTTTGCCATGAAATATTCAATATGTAAATTCACATATATTGAACCTGATCATTTCTATTAGTGACTAGACCCAAGAACTCACTATTTAACAACAAAACACTTAATTTTAACAATGTTCATTTTGTGTTAAATGTTAAGTGTTAAATATTATTGGCCTATAGAATATTGTGATGTCATCTGAAACCCAGCAACAGATAATTTCCCTCCTTTTAACACATAATTCAATACTGAGCAGCCTGTCAGGAGCAGTGGGCAGTACCAATTAGTGTTGTCACAATGCAAAAAATTTCAAACAAATTTAATAGTAAGTAAAAGATTTAAACCCGACACCGATTTCAGTACTACAATGATAATTTAAAACGCTGTTAGAGACACACTTAGACAATAAAATGCCATTTTCAAAACAAAATAATTGTATTTGTGGTCTTCTAAAGCTTTTCAGAAAATATTTTTTGTCTGTTTATGTGATTTTGTTTTCAGTATTGATATCTTTCAAATGAGTTATCTCGTTTCTGTATTAGTTTTAGTATTGGCTAGTATCTGGGTTTCGATACTTTTGACCAGTGGTTCTCTAACTTTACAAGTACCACTGTGAAAATATTTGGTCCTTCGAGTGTCACCAGATCTAAACCAGGTCTATGCCAGGTTTAAAATGTGGCTAAACCAGGTCTGAAATAGGACTACACCATTGCTATAAAAGTTCTAAACAAGGAGTAACCCAAAGGGCGTGAACACAGTGCGGTACCACATTTTGAGAACCACTGCTTTTGACAACCATATAATCAATGCTGGGGGACCTGTCTTTAAATCTTGAGCAAGATAATTGTGGGCAAAAATAATAAATGTCATTAGACAAAAAGTCATGAAGTAAAACAGGAAAGCAGATAATTGGCAAATGGTTCGTACCGGGAATTGCACCCACAACACTGAGGTGAACTGTTGCATGTGCGCAGTGACCTAAACCACTGCAGTGCCACTGGGCAACACCTCACTGTGATATTCTAACCACCTTGTTTTACCACACTACACTCTACCACATGTTTATTTAAAGTGGACCTATTCTGCAAAATCGACTTTTCAGAGCTTCTAACCATGTTATAGTTGTTCCCCTTCACCATTTACTCACCCGAAGTTGTTTCTGGAGTGATTCGTGCAAGTTTGAGCAGTCTTTAATCACTTATTTTCGAGATTGCCGATCAACCCCCTTTTTCACCGCCACCGGTACACGCCCACTGTGACGTACTTACTTCGTTCTCCAGTTTTATTGTCTTAATCGGTGATACACGTAGGAGTCATTTTGGTGCAAGTTTTAAAAAATCGGTGGCTCGCTAGTGTGATCTGCAGTTATCCATAGGAAGTTCCGACTCTTGGTTGCGATGACGTTTACGGCGGCATCACAATTAAGCTCCCATTGGGCAGCGCAGTTTTCTAACACGGAAGACAGCGGACTTGTTTCTTTTATTAAATCGTTTTAGATGAATATTGCAATTTAAAACGTGCAAATTATAACGTAATGATCCATGGGTGTCATAGATTATAACTATAGAGCACACACAAGACACAAGTTCTTTAGTACCAGGGCAGTATTGTGTGGAATTTAGACACTTTGGTTATAAAAAGACTTCTTATTACAAAAGGGTTTGTAGTGAAGGCATATAGTTCACGTGAAAATTGCATTAAAATTGGGAAACAAATAGAAGATCTAGCATAAATACAAAATAGTTGTGCAAATTGACCAAATAACATGACTTAAAGAAGACATATTGTGCTTGCGTCTGATCTATAGTTAGAATCTTTGACACCTGTGAATCATTAAGTTATAATTTGCACATTTTAAATTGCAATATTTATCTAAAACGACTTAATAAAAGAAACAAGTCCGCTGACTTACGCATTAGAAAACTGCGGTGCCCAATGGGAGCTGACGTCGTCGTAAAAGTCATCACGACTAAGAGCCGTGTCGCTGTCGGCCCCTCCTATGGACAGCTGCGGATCATGCGAGCAAGCTGTGGATTTTTTTTTTCCATTTCTACCAAAAGAACTATGTGACGCTGCCGAATCCTACGTGTATCACCGATTAAGAAAATAAACAAAGTAAGTACAGAACAGGGGGCGGTGAAAACGTGTTGATCGGCAATATGGCGTCTTGAAAATAAGCGATTAAAGATTACTCAGACATGCACGAACAACTCCAAACTTCAGAGGGTAAATGAGAAGGAAACGACTATAACACGGTTTAAAGCTGCTGTGGAATACGTGGAAGCCTTTTGCCCCTTAAGAGAGTCTTGGTTGCATTTCACCAGATACCGTTGCGTTATATCCTGGACAAGAGACTTCACCGACATTGCCGACCTGTGTGAAAGATTTCTCGGAGCTACCCTACATTTGGATCACAGCACACGGAGAAAATAAATAAACAGAAAATAATACGGTTTCAAAGGACTCGAGTCAAGTCCGAATATGTGAACCCCACAATAGGTCCGCATAGGTCTAGATTGGTTCAAAGTGAGCCGAGATGATGTAAGAGTTGGCATTCTCACTCATAGCTATAACTGAGAGGTAAACTCAGCATGTATTCGTATGGCACAGAGACCAAAAGCCAAAGAAATACAGTTTGGGAAAATAAGTGTTACAATATTTGCAGTCCACATGGGGAGCGCTCCATAAAATCACATCTGGGCTCCATCAAAACCTCCTCTTGGGTCAAAGGTCACGGGATATTCAAGGCTTCCATCAAAGGCTGCGTATGACAGGCTAATGTCTTGGACTCAGACGCGCTCTCATTAAATAACTCCATCTGATCCGTGCAGAAAAATGACACTAATCATTTTTACTACTCCGCAGTCAGAGTTTGCATCTGACAAAAGTATGCGCTTACGTTTTAGCTTTTTTTTTCCCCAAGACAAAGAAGGGATTTTTGGATTTCGGAGTTTTGCCCCAAGGCAGGAGTGTAACACCTATTACGCTAAATATAGGTTGGGTTCTTTTCATGTCCCATTTTTCAAGCATGTGTCATGTCTGTGTTGACGTAAAACAAAACAGAACTCCGGGATGTCAGTCACTCGGGCACAGCTGAACAGAAACGCTCTGAAAAGAAAGTGTGATTTGTTAAAGATAGATCAACACCAGCATGACTGGATGAAAGGGCCTCATGTGAAGAATGCCCCAGATCACAGCATTTGTAAGAAGTTCAAAGAAGGAGAAGGTTAAGGAAATATAGGTTTGTAAATGTATTGTTACTAATGTGACTAGACTAACATTTTCTTAAAGGTCCTACATTACACAAAACTGACTCTTGTGAGCTTTAGGCCATGTTATAACCCTGTTACCTCCTCAAAAACATACCTGGAGTTGTGTTTTGTTTCATTCACACATGTTTGAGTAACACTTTCTTATTAGTCTGTCTACATCCCCAAACTCAAAACGCCATTCACACATGTTTGAGTAACACTTTCTTATTAGTCTGTCTACATCCCCAAAGCTCAAAACGCTCTGTTCCACCTTGTGATGTCATGAAGCGATACTTTTCAAGTTAACAGCTACTTTTCACCTTGAGCTCAGTAGAGATTGGCAATTCCACGGCTGAAATGATCCAAAGATTCTAGTGAAGGTGTATGGAGTTTAAAAACACAGTTGAGCACTTCCTGTATTACCACATGACATCATCTCAAGAGAAGAACTCCTGTGTGTGTGTTAAACGTGTGACTGAAACAAAACACAACTCCAGGTCTGTTGGAGATGAGGAAACAGCGTTGTAACATAGATCAGAAAATAGAGTAATAAGGTTTCAGATGTTCCAAAGGTAGTCATCTGGATAATGTTTTTGAAATCGAGATGTTTTGACAGTCATCCAAAGGTCGTTTTCGATCTAAAAGGTGACGCACCTGACTTTATTTTTGTAGATGAGTCAATTTGCTTCCACCCCATAGTGTGTATTTTAAAACCAGAACTTTGTGACAAAATCAGACTGTGGGCTGTCTACATCTATCAATTTTTTTCCTCTGCTTAAAAAAAAATGGTTAAATGTAAAAAATCCACCATGTATCCACTGTGAGCTGTAAGCAGCGCTAAGATTGGCTGAGCGTTGGCAGTCCACCCTGCTTCATGAAAAAAACTGATATAAAGATGCGCACGTGCCCAAAATGTGTGCATGTGAATACTAGTGATGTGCAAAAGGGTCTGTGAGAGCTAATGGACAGATGATAGGGACGGTGTATATTAATGGACATCTGCGATTACAGCGTAAATATGCCCATTTCGCTCTATTTTTTATTAAACTCAAGCACAAAAGAACTTCACTGAATTCTTCCAAGCCTAACAACAAATACGTTTTATAGACATTCTTTCACAACACGCTTCTTGTTCTCTTTGAAGCCTTATTTCTTTCTATAAAAGACATAAACACGAGTGAGCGTAACTAGTAATTATCCCTCCTCAGAGCCTTAACCTTGTTTTCTGGTGGTTTTGTGAGTCTAAATGATTTCCGTACCTGGGGCAGAGCATGGACCACCTGCCTGTATAGAAGTGTAGAGCCTCAGACCTGAGCCGTGCAGCGGTGACAGTGGCCCCGGGCTGAGTGCTGACAGACAGGGAGAGTGCAGCGGCTACGGCGGGGGGAGGGGCCACTGTGATCGGGTAAGGCTTCAGGAACACGCTTAAACGTCCTTTTCAGCGGGAGCGGGTTTGTTGAGAAATGGTACGCAGCGTAAGTATGTCATTTTAAAACGAAGCTCTGTTTTTGTGGATCTAAGTTATGTTTTCAGGAAAGATAATATGCAAAGGAAGGAACTGCGAAATCCCCAACTGCACGATAAAGCAAATGTATAGCCTATAAATATCAATTGTTTGAAAGTGCGCGTGCATAAATGTAAAGCGAAAAGAAAACATACTGTGCTTGTGTCTGCTCTATAGTTATAATCTATGACACCTGAGGATCATTACGTTGTATTTTGGACATTTTAAATCGCAATATTGATCTGAAACCGCTTACTAAAAGAAACAAGTCCGCTGCCCAATGAGGTATTAAGAGCCGATTCCCGCCTGCCGCTTATGTCGCCGTAAACGCCATCGCAACAAAGTCTGCTGGACCATGTTGTCGGCCCCTTCTATGCATAGCAGGAGATCACGCCAGCGAGCAGCATTTTTTTGTTTTCATTTCGGTGGATCCTACGTGTATCACCGATTAAAGAAAATTAAATTGGAGAATAAGTAAAGAGCAGTGGGCCTGTACCAATGATGGTGAAAAAGGGGGTAGATCGGAGCAATGATGTCTTTAATGCAGGAAAATAAAGATTATTCAAACATGCATGGAATACAAATACTTTGAAAGGGTAAATGAGAAGGGAAACAAAAAGCTCTAAAAAGTCGATTTTGCACAATATGTCTCCTTTAAAGAGAACATTTTGTGTAATAATAAGGAAGCAGTTACACAAGTTGTTGTAGTTGAACATATCCAGTAAATTGCTTTAAAGGTCCTATTCTCATGTGCACTTTAAGCCATGTTCTAATGCTGTTACCTCATCAAAAACATACCTGGAGTTGTGTTTTGTTTCATTCACACGTGTTTGAGTAACACTTTATTATAAGTCTGTCTACATCTCCAAAGCTCAAAATGCTCTGTTCCACCTTGTGATGTCATGAAGCGATAGTTTTCAAGTAAACAGGCACCTTTCAGTCGAGATTGGCAATTCCAGGGCTGAAATCATCCAAATGATTCTAGTGAAGGTGTATAGAGTTTAAAAACAGCAGTTCCTGTATTACCACATGACATCACAAGGTGAAACAGAGTGTATTCCATTTGAACTCAGCCTAAATATGCAGGGTTTGTGTGTGAAACATGTGTGAATGAAACAAAACACAATAGTGTATTATGGGCCCTTTAAAATCACAAAAATAAAATGCGGGCCACACAGTACACCAATTACAAGCATTTGGCCCAGACTAAACCCTATCAACCACAATGAAGCAGAAATCTCTTAAACTAATGTGGACCACCTGCATATTTGGCTATTCTTAGTTCTCATTTGCAAAAATACAAGTTTTACTACAATTTGCAAAAACTAGCTGGGCACTGGAAGAAAACGTTCCCATTACAAGTCTTCTGACCTATAAATCCCCCACAGTGCACCCTTTGAATATACCTCTGGAGTGAAGAAGCTCTCTTTACTGTAATTACGTGTGGGCAGATAATAATGGAGCACTGGTTAAATTTGTGCATGCTTTTTGTTTGGTGTAAATCCATGGTAACGGGATCTACTGTAAGACTGACCATCGAGTCTGTGTTTAGTCCTTACTGCTGCTATGAACGAACATGAGGATCACATACCATCTCACATTATAATTGATTGCACCTTACTGACCATTGGGCAGGCTGTACCCCACCCGTTATGATCGCTCGGTTTGGCTGTGGGGCTACTGTTACCAGGAAGCAAAGGGTGGACAGATAAAGGGGAAGTTAGAAAAATATATTACACAGAAATACGTTCTATATTTCATTGGTTTTGGTCTTGGACAAAATGGACTTGTGAGCTTTAAGCCATGTTGCAATCTTGTTACCTCCTCAAAAACATACCTGGAGTTGTGCTTTATTCATTCACACACAATCTTGTTACCTCCTCAAAAACATACCTGGAGTTGTGCTTTATTTCATTCACACATGTTTGAGTAACACTTTCTTATTAGTCTGTCTACATCTCCAAAGCTCAAAATGCTCTGTTCCACGTTGTGATGTCATGTAGTCGTAGTTTTCAAGTTAACAGCTCCTTTTACCTTTAGTTCAGTAGAGACTGGCAGTTCCAGAGCATCATCCAAGTGGTTCTGGTGAAGGTTTATGAAGTTTAAAAACACAGTGGAGCACTTCCTGTATTACCACATGACATCACAAGGTGGAACAGTTTGAGGAGTGTTTTCAGTTTGAGAGAAGAACTCAGCCTAAATATGCAGGGTTTGTGCGTTAAACACGTGTGAATGAAACAAAACACAACTCCAGGTTTGTTTGTGATGAGGAAACAACATAACAGAGATTAGAAAATAGTTTAATATGGGCCCTTTAATTTAAACCAAAAATAAATTCCACTAGTATTTCACCATGTTGAGTTACTTTTAAGGCAAGTTTATTTTATTAAACATCCAAGTTTTGACGTCACAGCCATGCTAACAGCAACCAGCATGCTAACGGCATACCGGCGCTAATTGGTAAGTATGCTACATAATTAGATGCAGACAACACATAGCAGTTTGACAGCAGTTTTGACCCTAAGAGCTGCTTTGCACGTGGAATTTCTTTCTTCATCTTTCAGTATAAAGTTGTATTTTTAATAACAGAAAATATTAGGTTTTGCTCCTGACATAACATATCCCATTTCAAAGTGCCTTGAAACCAAAAGCTTGTATTTGAAAATTACAAGAAAAAGACCAGCTCATACTTTTCATTTGGGCGCATTTCAAACGGATGTCCCTCCATTAAAGCCGGCATGTGCCTGGAGAGGATGTGGGAGAAAAACAGAGGACAGATTGACGAGAGGTTGGAGGGGACACGGGTCATTGTTTTGGCAGAATCACAAATAAAACCTGAACTTTTGGACAATGTAAGAAGGTCAATGTGGTCCCATAAAAGAGACATGGAGACGGATGTGAGCTATATCCACAAAAATGTCCTGCGTTTTACAAGTCGGATGAATGACACAAGCGGTCGTTTTTGTGGAGAGGGACGTTTGAGTGATGTCTGCAGTTTGTTTGGGAATTTACGTCCAAAAAGGTCAAAAATGTTTCCAGAAAGCATTATGATGATTTTTGTTTCTCCTTGGTAAATTGGTTTGTAAGGGGTTACCACAACAAACCAGTCGTGTTTTGCTCAGGGACACAAAAACAGTAACAGTAAGTACATGTAAATACTTAAGCATCAAAATAATAAAAAGTTATATATGGGCCAAATTCACCTTATGCATGGAAGATGTATTTAACGTTGACATTGTAATCGGTCAGTGAGAATGGTAACAACTTGGAGCCAACTAATACAGAGATTTGTAAGATAACTGTGATGGTATAGTGTATAAGAACTACAAAAAAAGTATAATTTTAAACAATCAGCAGTATCTCAGGTGGTAGACCAGTGTATCATGGCCCAATCCCTTCTGCTGATCATTGTGTTCTTGGGCAAAATACTGAGTTAAAACAGGTCCTTAACGTGCAGCGTATAATTTTCTGGAGGTGATGTGTCACCTGAATAATTCCACAGAAATAGAAAGCTAAAACCATACTTTATAACATTCTCCATGGAGATAAACAAGTTTTGTGCCACACTGTGGAAGATTATATCCTTAAGCCCGCCACACACTGCAGAATTTCTCAGTCTTAAAGGATTTTTAAATGTGTGACAAAAAGCGTAGACCACAGACACAAGGAGAATCGGATAAGATTTTAAATCTCTGAGTGCAAAGACTGCAGCAGGATATGGCAGCGAAGAGACCACACACCACAAGCTAAAAGTTGTGAGCGTGCCTTGTGTCAGATGTTTCCTGTCTAAAATAAAACGACTCACTTTGGGATTAAAAATCATGTACGAAGACCCAAAGTCAGGTCACGCCTACCCGAAGTCAGGGAGAAGCAAATCAGGTACTAAATCTGCAAATTATCCTGTAGTGTGTGGCAGGCTTTAGAAAACAATATTTCATGGAAACAAGCAGGTCAAGGCCAAATAAGAGTCAGGTTTGTGGAGATGCAAGCTGGCTCACAGTAAGGACACATGTTTTTTATGTTTTTTCAGCGGAATAAACATAACGAGAATGAAAAACCATGTTTTTATTTCAGTCTATTTCTTGGCTTTAATGACTTTCATATAAAATCATTTGAATGCCAGATTAAAGAATCCAAGTTCTTTATAAATCATTCATCTTCTTTTAGTCTTAGACAGTTTTGAATGTGCTTTTTCTCTCCCCCATGCAGCACCTGTTGTGTACATTCTCTGTGTGGCCCAAAGCGGCAGGCGCAGACAGACTGGAGCTCCCTGCACAGTGGAGCCACAGGCAAACCATTAATTAAGCAAAGAGATAGAAACTGACCCAGCAGCTAGGACAACGAATACACAACCACACACACAACCACACACACAGCCTGCAAGGACACTCTCAAACGCATTTATATGTGCCAACTTCTCCACTCAGGCTACAGAGATGCACACAGATTAGCATATAGCAAGTGTAAGCATGTACCGCAAAGCTAACACACTGCCAAGAGTCTATCCAGAGGCAAAAGCAATTACAGAGTACTTTAAAAGGGAAGTATCATTTGAATGGGGATGTTTTTGAGTTCTTAAAAGGCGGTATTAACCTACTTTATAGCATGTCGTCATCTCTCTCTTGTAGATTGACAGGGCATCAGGTTTGGAATGTGAGCAATGTAACTGAGGATCAAACTGTACAGCTGCAGAAAATGTAGATCTTTAAGTTTCAGAATCCAGAGCAACGTTCAAGAGCTGGCAGTCTGGGGTTATTTTACTTAAACAATAAAAGGTAACCTGGTAATTTAGATCACCAGGTTACCTTTTATTGTTTTATAAATGCTAAATATTCACTGAAAACAACAAATAAACATGTTTTATAAGTTTCACTTTTTGATGCTTCTTTTTGAGTCTTCCCTCCCTTCGCTCTCCACGCTAAGTCACTCCCCCTTCAGAGCGCCGTCACATTACAATGAGCGTGCATCCCAGTAATGAAACTATTGCGCATCACATCGGGCTTGTGCAGTTGTTGTGTACTGTTTTACATTATGCTTTTGTATATTTATGGAAAACTGCGTGGGAGCACGGGTGATGTAGGCGTATGGGCTGAGCATTTGGACAGAATCGTACTGCAAATTGTAAGGAGGGTTCGAATAGGGCCCGGGAGAGATCGCTCAGATACGCATGGAGGACATCTAAAACCTAAAAGGGAATAATGTTATAACATGGTAGAAAGCTCCAAAAAGTTGATTTTAAGGACTAGTGATTTGATAGTTTGGTTTGAATAGAGAACTCTGAATGAAAATTATGATAACATTTATATGAATAATGATGGAAACACTAAAATATAGATTATAATTTTGCATTGACCTGTTAAGAATGACTCTCATTAAAAAGACTTAATAAGTATAATCTTTGGAGCTGATTGGATCAAGCATTGGTTCAGTTGGATCAACAAAGACAGAGGACTCAGCATTAACAATACTGCTATAGTCTGTATATTGTAATAAGTGACTAATGTATTTTCTATAGTTCTTCTCTGAAACTGAAAACACTCTATTCCACCTTGTGATGTCATGTGGCAATACTGCAAGTGCTCCACTGTGCTGCTCCATACACCTTCCTAAGATCATACCTTGTGATGTCATGTGGCAATACTGCAAGTGCTCCACTGTGCTGCTCCATACACCTTCACTAGAATCATTTGGATAATTTCAGCCCTGAAATTGCCATCTCTACAGCTTTATGACATCACAAGGTGGAGGAGAGCATTTTGAGCTCTGCAGATGTAGCCAGACTAATAATAAGGGGTTACTCAAATATAACTCACAACTCCAGGTACGTTTTTGAGGAGGTAACAGCAATTTAACAAGTGCACAAGAGTCAATTTTGCGCAATACAGGACCTTGAATTGCTGTGTTGAGGGCAAATCTGGCACCTTGACAGACTGAGTAGGAGCATTACAAGATTTTGTGAGTTACAAAAAACAAAATGTTGCGAAAAAATGTGCCATTAATATATAGTTTTAATAGTCTCTAGCAAAGCAGTCGTAATGATGATGCCCAAAACTACACGCTACAAGTTATGATCATAGAAACCTTTAAGCAATGCACAATGAGCTAATGCTATAACAAAATACATTCAATCCTATTACGTCTGGCGCTAACTAGCATTAATGCTTTAGTTTTAGACAGACTGAAGTTAGTTTATCTCTACCTCTCCATCTTTGTCCCATTCATCTTGATAATGGCCGACGTTGTATCCATTTTCTACCTCCGCCGCATCTCGCAGCGTCTCCGGCTCGCCCATCTCTCCTCACATATTTGAGCTGAAGGGAACGAAGCTAGGCCAGGTTGTTTAGATTGCCTGTCTCACAGTAAATCCTGGCTGCTGGACCCTATGGGCTGAGGTCATGGAAGAGCAGTCAATAAGGATTAGAGCAAATGGCTGGCTTGTCTATGGCAGGGAAGTCGGCCTGATAAAGACGTACAAAATACAAGTAGGTGTCCCAACAGTATATTTGGACTGCAGTTCACTCAGGCAAATACATGCTGTTTGGGTGAGGTAGAGTTCTTTAAGGTAAGCCGCAGGGTGACATTTCATCACAGTTCAACAATTATGTGGAATATCAACTTTGATGATTGAGTTTTTGACCTGCTTTTTGTAGAATCATTTTTACAACTTCATCGATAGAAGCGGATTGGGGGCTTACATTAGTTTACATATAAAAATGAATAAAATTGTAAATAACATATTTGCAATCCACATTTGCAACTGTAAAAATGTCTGGTTTTAATCCAGTTTTAACATTTAACTTGAGCTCTCAGTAATCCCTTTGCACAACAGTCAACCGCATTGTACAGACACCAAAACAAACTCTTTTCTTTCCACAACATTTTCGAATCAGCAAGCCACTTCAGAGAACTTTAATACCATGTACATTCCAATACCCCAATGGAACATGTCATAAATTCAAAACTATAGTCCATAACTCCTTTAACTCCATTAATTTTGTTCTCTCCTCCACAGATATCCTCCTCCACCCTCTCTCTTCTCTATATTTCTACCCTCTTCTCCCTGAGCCTGCCACATGTTCCTCTGTTTTGGATTAGCCGGGCATCGCCACAGACCGCTCCTGGTGACTCTTCCAAAGATCTGTCACTCCCAACTCTTTCAACATGTCTGGCCGAATGTGGGGCAGCTCTTTCAAAATATAAGCCCCCAAACCAACCCCAAAAAAGTGAACGCCACCGCTGTCTTTCTTTCACACATCCACAAAGCTCCATAATGGTAATTGGTCTTCAAGCGGTGATTAGAACATATGCAGGGAGTGAATGGCCAACAGATGTGGCCAGATAATCCCACCGTTTGGGGAGGGAGATAATTCTAGCCTTGAATGCACAATCACCCTCCTTTTGAGACGCTGCGCTCGGTGCTGTTGTGTTGGACCGTTCTCACAAGTCATGAATGGCTTTGTGCAGTGAAGGAAGACAGGCCGCTGATACTTGGGGTGTTAAAGAATGCATTAAAAGAACTCTCAAACTCTTTAACACAACAAAGTATGCATCACTAGGACAGAAATACATTAAAGTCAACATGGGACCACTGTAGATAAAACTATACTAAAATTCAAGTTTAGGTTCATTTGGATCGGTTTCATTTGTTGGCATTGGTTTGGTGTTGCTTGGGATCCAAAATACACACTTCTCCAGTACTTAACGAAGATGTGAGTCTGACTGGCGGTGAATTTCCTCGTTTACAGATGCCCATAATTGACAGTTGCGGTTTGTCTGTATCAAAATAACTATGGCTGCTTACAAGGAAAAAATAAATGTCACAGGAGACTGTAAAACATCACAGATTTTTTCAGAATCAGTGGGCAGGGCACTAAACGTAATCTGGGGTGAGAGGAACTAGATTTTGTTCTAAACGACAGGTGACCAATGAGCTCCTTTGTTTGACATGCATCACTAAAATACACCTGATTTCACTGTGTTTGGAGTCTGGCAAGAGGCGCGATGGAGGGAGTACTAATCTCGCTGTATAAAAAATATCGAAAGATATCACTGTGGACTTGCTTGGCAACTTTAATTGAGGTGTTGGCATTAAATTGTCATACACTACTGTTTTGTACCAATGCAGTTTTGTCTTAAATTAGTCTGGGTATCGTGCCTAAGGACTGAGGTCTGGTCTCATTCTTTCTGGTGCACAGTTATAGACTGTATATATAAATGGACATAGCTAACCTGCTAGCCACCGCGTTCCACTGGTCTCATTCTTTCTGGTGCAGAGTTATAGACTGTATATATAAATGGACATAGCTAACCTGCTAGCCACCGCGTTCCAAATAGGAAGTGAGCATGGGCGCGCTACTGGCTCCATCGACTCTTCAATTCACTTTCTATTGAAAAACTGTCACCATTCTCTCTGTAAATACAGCTGTCAGACTTGTCATTTTGGTTTCAAAATGTTCATATTAACCCGCTCTACATTTTATGTCACTATTTTGTCCATAAATCAAGATATGAACATTAATAACAGACAAATCAGGTGCCTTCGCTTCCGGTAGCGATAACAGGTTTGATTGATGTGGGAAGGGGCGTTACCTTCAACAGCCTGGCTCCGGATTGGCTCTTTGGTCGGAATTCCAAACATGGAACTCACTCCATATTCTCCCCTATAACTGCTCTAGCCTCGATGAGCTTCATTTGACTGGAGCTGAACGTTATGGGTGACGTCACACTCACTTAGTCCACTTCTTTATACAGTTTATGTGCAGAATAAACCAACAGGGGGATGTGGCATGTGTATGTATACCACTTCTTCTGTTACTTCTTATAAAAAGTATGGCAAAAACATATTTTAAAATATTATTACAGCTGCCAGTTATGTTTTTTCCCCTTCAAAGCAGAAACGCAGCAAACTATGGGTCCAATGCGACTGCCATCTTGACTGTTTTGAATTATGACTCTGCAATGCCAAAACTTTGCCCCCTGCTTCTGATCAGTCAGCAAGAATGCACCAAACCAAATCAAACTTCTGTGGAGCAATACCAGATAGTATTCTATAAAAAGAACGGCCTAATAGAAAGCGGTTAAGCTAACTGGCAAATGTAGTACTTACTCATTCGTTTAAACTACATTGTCACTTCCTTATTGAAATCTCTCGCTTAAACCCGATCAGGGGCTTGTCTTCTCTGATCTTCCTGTCAGAACTGAGCGGCAGTCTGAGTAGGCTCGTTTACTTTGGCCAGCACTGGCACTTACACTTACCTCCTTATGTTTCCTGTTATTGTGGCAGCGCTCCCATCTGTACCACATAGCATGCACTTTCTACTCAACTAAGCCTGGAAAATTGAACTTCACCCGGTGCGACCCACATGTTTTTCATATTTGGGAAGACATTTTGCCAGGAACAAGGGAAGATGGGCCGATAAGACACCAAAAGATGAGCTGCTAAAGGAGGAACTCAAAATACATTGTCCGTGCAGTAGATAGTATCTTAATAAAGCAAGACAAACACACCAGGAAAATCACAAGCCACTCATCTCTGACATATCATGACATCTGTGTAAGTCAAGATCAAAAATGTTATTTGAATGGAACCAGATCAAAAAGGAAGTTCAACAAGGCAATGGGAACAGAGCTGCACTGCTAATCAAAACATCACCCTCTGCCAAGGCAATAGCAGTATCTTGCAATGGCGCCATAAAGCCAATGAATCTCCAAGTCAACTCAAGAACATGTAGAGTTAAGATCTCGGGGCATATTCTGTTGATATTTTTGGAAATAAAGTTGAGTGAGTTATACAGAGGGAAAATTGTGAACACTGGTAGAAGCTGTCTAAGGTTGCCAGGTTGGAGAGCTACCGGACGACCACAGAGGAGAGTTTTATACATGGAAGTCTAAGTTTGTTAAGTATGAGAGAATATGAAAAGGATATTGCTAGATCTCTAAAGTGATTGTCAAGTAAAGGAAAATAAGAGTTAATTTAGTCTATGCGGGTCTGCCAGTTTTCCACCAACTTTGACAAAATGCTACTATGTTACTAGACACTACAACAATATAGGTTGGGTGTGTGCATAGATTTAGACACGAGTATGAGTGAACATTCTCTGGATTTGAACTTCTCCAAATTGTGAAGCAGTTCCTTGGTCAGGGGTATGGGTGACATACTCCTGACCAAGATTGGATTGGAAAGGATAGGAAAGTTATGCACATCTCATATTAGAATTCAAAATCTTACAAATATCTCCTCAGACAAAACTTAACATTTAGCCTTGGAACCCCCTAAGGGACAGACTAGAACAGTTAAGGTGCAACAACTGGCTTTTCCCAAGTCTATATGATCACATGAGTGTCCTGGACTGTTACACAACCACATGGTCAAGTGGTGTCCTATCAGAATGACATCAGGATGGGACTAATAGCCATTACCCATGAAGCACTGGGGCTGTCCCGAGCTCCCCAACACAAATGAACCCATCTGCCTCTGCCATCTGCACCTCTCTTCTGCGTCATTCTCCTGCCAAAATCTACACAACATTTTACTCCCATGTGCTACGTGTTTACAGGCCACCTATTCAAGATGGACTGCTAGCAGACATCAGCATAACAGTGGCTAATTACAATGTTTATTTTAGTGACTGATTAGCGTGGTTATTAGCAACATGAAGGTAACACATGCAGGAGCAGAGATGTAGTTGCAACAAATCCCAAAATTTCAAAACGTGCGACCGGTGACAGCGCATGGACATAGGAAACACAAAGGAAGACATTTAGAGAAACTGCAGCTTCAGCTCTCGACAAACGCAGTGCCACAGTAGGGAGAATAACTTGAACATGTTTCAGTAAAATATGGCCTGCCAAGAATACACGCTTCTCTAGTACTTTACAATGACGTTGTGTCTGGATTAGTTTGATCTCCTTGAGTTCCTATGGCCGTGATCGCCAGCTAGATTAGTCATTCAGGGACACCAATTTTCTGTCTGTATCAAAACAAACATGGCTGCTTACGATGAAAAAAAAAAGAAAAATGTAGCAGATTTGCTGTGAAGCAACTAACACCGTTAATCTGATGTGAGAAAGTCTGATTTCCTGCTAAATGATATGTGACCAGTGAGTTTGTTTGGTTCCCATGCATTACTGAAATAAACATATCTGATCTGAGCTTGGCCAGAAATCATAGACTATATAAAGAAGTGGACTAAGTGAGTGTGACGTCACCCATAGCGTTTGACTCCAGTCAAATGAAGCTCATTGAGGATAGCGGTTATAGGGGGGAATTTGGAGAAAAGTTCCATATTTGGAATTCAGACCATGAGTATCATAGCAACCAAAGAGCCAATCCGGAGCGAGTCTGTTGAAGGTAACGCTCTCTCCCACCAACACCGCTGGTTTAGTAGGGAGCGAGCACTTAGCAACGCTGTCGATCAAACCTGTTGCTAACGCTAGCGGAAGCGACCTCGGGGAAAGAAGGCGCCTTAGTTGTCTCTTATTAATGTTCATATGTTGATTTACAGACACAATAGTGAAGTAAAAATACCAGGATAGATTTATTAGAATTATTACATGTAAGTGAGTGATACAGGAAAATACTTGATCTCTGTACAACAAATACATAAAGACAAGTCTACACTCTGGGCCTACACCTGCACCACCGCTTCTTATAATTAAACATTTAGCGTCGCCGCAGCCTTGTGTTCTCTCCTGTAGCTGTGGGTGTGTGGTCATCCAGGCAGCGCTGCGTCTTTCACCGTTTTAATAAAGATAGAGATTGCATCGCGTCCCGGTTTATTAAGGCTCCGTGCGCATCTGTCACCACCGTGCACGTGAACGCAGTGTCACCATATATTAAAGTTCATAACGCACACTGTCTTATCTGATTAGCGATTAACATCTTCTCAGGCGTTCGTTGGGTAGACACTTGTGGCATTTTAGTGCTAGTTTTTATGTGTAGATTGAGTAGAAGAGGGAGGTTCCAAAAGTGTTCATATAATGTGCATATATTGGTCTGTTGCTGACAAAATATGCAGTTTTCCAGTGGCCAGTACGTACATACTTAGAACTAAGGAACTAACTTTGAAAAAAATTACATTACAACGCAAAGTTACCCAAAATGCTATCTGTTTTATTGCAGGGGGTACGATGAGCATGCCGTTTTATAATTAATACTGAATTTGACAGGAAAAATATGTGTTTTGGTTGCATTGGTTGAAGGATGGGTTAAATGCATAGAACATATTTCCCTATTGATACTTGGCAGCTGACGTCATTAACGATCAACATTTCCTGGGGGTATGATTCTAACTGGAGGCACTGCTCTGTTCAGGTCCGTTACTGACGTTAGACTTTAGTCATAGCTTTGTTTTAACACAGTCTGACCACAAAGAACAAACTTTTTGGAACTACAGGTACAACAGGATGAGCTGAGTTTGTGCTGCGAAACAAATAAGCTACCTCTCACATAAAATTACAGTCACAAGCTAGCTAGCATTAGCCAACAGTTTTTCAGTTACTCACTCTCACCTTTGTTGTTGAAATTCAAACATCTAAACAGGACCGTGAACGCTCGGATTGATCACAGACTCCTGAAAATGAGCTGTTTAAATCCATTTTTGTATTTTTTCTTGACTTTTCAGACTATCTTAACACTTTTTTGGCAATGTTTGCTAATGTGTGTATTGTGTCACCATAGTAACTGCTGAACATTCCGCCACAGACATGCATGCAGAACACCCACAGCGCGATATCACTGCAAAGTATCACAAAGGCACAATACTATGCATTTCTAACCTGTTCTTTAGTCTATTTCTGATTATAACAACAAAACTCAACTTGTATATTTGTATATTTACTATGTATGTCGAGTGTCTATCAAACCAACAAACTCATTTTAAGTTTTCCATTTCTAGTCAGGTGAAAATAAGCTTAAGTTGTATTCAGTACCATATCCATCTTCTTAAAGAGCCCTTGAGAAGTTGACAAATGTTGTAATTATTAGTTTCCATGCTGCATAATAAACAACTCTTAGTAGTTTTATGACTTTGCTGGAAAATATTCATAGCACAGTGCCATGTTATATGCATAAATTATCTAGGAGAGAAAACTAAGATGCTCATTACGTATTTAGTGCCGCACAGTTAGTTGATGAATGTGTAACAAAATCACCATGACAACCAAACACAGGATTTTGGAAGTGTGTATAAATGTGAGGCTGTAAATAAACCGGTGTGGTGTTTGGCATGGAGGAGGACCACGGAAAATCCACCAGTGACTACACACGACCGATTGGAAAAGGGTTTCTCAAATTGTACAATATTCCATGAGCTTACCATTACTTATAGTATTTACATATTTCTTGGTAACCATTATTATTACTACCTCATGATGGACTTTGTATCAAGTTTTAACACCAACATCTAGTCAGCTCTATTTCTATAACCTTTTAAAGCCACAGTATGTTAGCTTTTAATCATAGACTGTATATATAAATGGACATAGCTAACCTGCTAACCGTCACGTTCCAAATAGGAAGTGAGCATGGGTGCGCTTCCTGCTCCATCGACTCTGGCTTTTGGCCTCGAGATTTTGGTCTTAAAATGTTTGTATTAACCCGCTTTACATGATATTCTGGTATATTTATTTCACTATTGTGTCTGTAAATCAAGATATGAACATTAATAACAGACGAATCAGGTCACTCCCGCTAGCATTAGCAACAGGTTTGATTGACAGCGTTGCTAAGCGGGAAGGGGCATTACCTTCAACAGCCTCGCTCTGAATTGGCTCTTTGGTTGCTATGATACTCACGGTCGGAATTCCAAATATGGAACTCGGCTCCAAATTCGCCCCTATAACCGCTCTAGCCTCGATGAGCTTCAGCCAAACACTATGGGTGACGTCTTAGTCCCTAGTCCACTTCTTTATACAGTGACTAGACCCAAGAACTGTATTACAACAGAAATCTGCATTTTAACAATATTTTTTTTAGCTGCCCCCCATCTGTATTGAACATTATTGGCCTATAGAATGTTGTGATGCCATGTGAAACCCAACAACTGAGGGCCTCCTAATGTTTGTTTCCATGGAAATGTTCTGGAAATGTGTTATAATCTATGTGCTCTAATCCATATAATGACACAAAACTTTATCTCCATGTATAATATTACAAAATATGGTTTTCTATTTCCATGGAATCATGCCACCTCCAGAGAGTTACATACTGTACTTAACTACATTTCTACTGAAAATAAGTAAGGCGTTCTAATATGGACCAAAGTGCAACTAAACCTGGACAAACCTGGACAAACACAGGACTAAGTAAAGTATAAATAAACCAGGCCTAACACAATTCATTTATTCAAAACTACCAACAGTCAAGCGAAAGGTCAAAGTCTAGCTAACTGTACTGGTAGTGGTAGAATCTAACAATCTGGTAGTGGTAGAATCTAACAAAGTAAAACTAGTAAAGTACTGTACTTAAGTAAAAATTTGAGGTATGTGTACTTTACTTAAGTCAATTTTTAAGTGGATATTTTTTACTTTTACTTCACTACATTTGAGAGCTGGTATCTGTACTTTCTACTCCACTACATTTCTTAACAGGACTGAAAAGTAAAAGTAGTTTTTATGACTGTTTGAGACCTTCTGAAAAGGCTGAAAAGGTTTATTTTTTAGCACATTTGTGGTTTGAACAAACAAAAATATACAAATAAAAATGGCTAGAAAAAACTACTGATTCAGTTGTTTCTATTGAACAATTCATTTGAAGGTTTATTAGGTCTGAAATGTGTGTAAAATACTTTTACTTTTTAAACGGGTACTTTAATACTGCTACTTAAATGAGATCATTTTGCTTTTACTTGAGTATTTTTTGTTCCGGTATCTGTACAAAATTGAGTACTTCTTCCACCACTCTTCCACTTCAGTCCAAACAATAGTACACTTAAACTCATTCACTTTCCTCAACTGAACTCACGAAGTCCAGCCTGACCTCTGTGTTCTTGTCAGGGCGGACATTTAAAAGTCACTGCAGCAATTCGTCTGCGTGTGAAGCGACCACCAGACACGAGTAACAGGGCAGGGGCTGTCTAAACGCTTGTAAAGTCGGCCTTATATATGTCAGCATGCGATGCGCTCCCAGCCTGCTCATCACGTTTTTACAAGTGTCCAAATTGTCCGAGTGGGCCGAGACTGGAAAGTGAGCCGCCCCAAGAATCAATAGGGCAGAAAATGAGATCATAAAAACCTAAGAGTAATGTGTCTCCTGCCTCAGATGTTCTTTCACACTCAGGACAACAGATTCAGTTGCTGATGAAAAATGACAAACAATAAAATCTATGCAAGTCAACCCAGGCCTCGCTCATGACATCTGATCTACAGTTCCAGATTTTCCTATTCGAGAGGACTGAGGTTGGCACGATGTTTAGTTTCAACGTTATTGTCAGAAAAAACGCTGCGGTATTAAGTCCATTAATTTAAATGATTACTGCAGGGGCTGAGAAAATTGTGCTCTCATTTTTGTGAAAGGTGCACTATGTAACTTTTCTGGTGGGGGGTGCTGGTGCTTGCCTCCAGGATCTTATTGCTTGAATGTTTCACAGTAGGGCATTAAAAATTTCCTATTGTATTCACAGCCACTAAAATACACCAGTAGACAGCAAATAATATCAGTTATGTTCAAAATTTTCTGGGGGGTGCCGCTCAGACCCCTGTTTTCAGAGGGTTTCTTATGCAGAGCTTTTATTACATTTTCTTATGATTGTTGCTAACACTACAGCCAGTCTTAATTTGAGAGTTATGTACAAGAATTTGTAGAAAATATAATTGACTAAATAGAGATTTTCTCTATTAGCTTATATTTAATGGCCTAACACGTATGAAAATAAATACTTTTACTTTTTTATTTTAATATTATTTTTTGGTATATGTTGCATCAGAACTTCTTCACCCCCTCATCGGGCGACAGTAGCTCAATTGGTAGAGTGTTTGTCCAATGATCCGAAGGTTGGCGGCTCGAATCCCGCATCATCGAGCGTTCAGATCCACTGACCCACAGGTTGGTGTGCGATTCCAGCTCTCAAAAAGGATTACGGTCATTGTGTCCTTGAGCAAGACACTTAACCCACCTTGCCCCCAGTGTCTGCGTACGCTGGTGTATGAATGTGTGTGTGAATGGGTGAGTGGTTCCTTGATGTAAAGTGCTTTGAGTGCCTTGAAGGTGGAAAAGTGCTACATAAAAATGTGACCATTTACTATCAAATAACCCCTTATGAAAATTCTCTGGAGCCGCCACTGTGTCCAGATGACAACTATGGAACACACCTGGATGAATGAGGGATTACAGTAACATCTACAGACATAGCAGTTACAGTGGCTTAGATGGTTCACAGTTCACTCTCCATGCAGAAACATATTTGTTTGTATGCAGAGCCACAGTAAAACAGGGAGAACATGCAAACTCATACACATACAGTGGAACAATAGCCTCAGGAGGGAATGACTGTTTATCTTCCCAGTGGATTTAGTCTTTATACAGTTTCATTAGCAGATAGTGGGGTGGGCTATGTAAAAACAAATAGCACAACTTGTTAATCGCTTTCATTGAGAGTGTGCCTACATTAGCAGACTGCACAGGTGAGTAACTTTACTATACAACTTCTATTAAGACCTTATAAATTAAGCACATAAAGTACAGCTGGATTCACTGGGAGATTAAAGTGACTGCATTTGCCTCATTAAGTGCATTTTTACAATACAAAAAACAATTACAAAGAAATCGATGGGCTAAATGAATGTACATGGAGGTGTACGCTAGAGACAGCAGAAACATTTTTGTAAAGGTCGCTCTTAAACAAGCCATTTCAATGTGAATGCAGTCAAAACACAAGCTACAAAATTATGTAAATTGTTATTATTTTAAGTGATAATATGCAACTTTCTGCAACACTCATGTGATTCCATGGAAAGAAAAATTTAAAACCATACTTTGGATATAAGATTTATTTTGTGGAGATGCAAGCCCGCTCAGAGTAAGGACACATGTTTTTCTATATTTTTCAGTCTAATAAACACATCTATAATGATTTTTTCTATTTTTGGCACAAAAAAAGTTACATACTGGAGCTTTAAAAAATAATTAAGCACATATAGTTATCTTCTAACTTTAAAGGAACACTAACTTTTCTGCTATTGCTCATCTCCAAGGAGATGTTACTGCTCTACCTGGAATGCTCCATAGTATGGCATTATACCTATCTATCCGCAAGGAGACAAGCCAGTGACACCACCAGGAAAGTTAGATGTTAGATCTGTGAAGAGGCAACCCCGCTCACAGTAGGAATGCATATTTTCGAGATTTATTTTTTGCAAAACATACATCTATACCTGAATAAATGCATGATACATACGTTTAATGCCGTACTGTGAAACATTCCAGGTAAAGCCTTAACACCTCAGTGGTGACTAACTGGCAGTGCACCCTGAGAAGATTAGTTACATAGTACACCTTTAAAGTCTGGAAAATACATCTTTAGTATATACTTCTTGGCCAAACATCTCTCCAGCCATGTGTGTATTGTTTGGCGCTGAGCAGACCACCGAAAACAATATTGATGATGCCAGCTCCCATAGATTCTCCCTACCACAGCTTGTCATGTTTAAATCAAGAGTAAGCCTCTGTCTGCTCTGTCTTTGAGATGAGGAGCAGGGAGCAGAACAGAGCCACTGCATAATCCCTTGTGTGTTTAAACTACACCCTGTCTGCTCCTGTCTGCTACTCCCAACCTCCCCCATGATGTCTGCTCACCCAGCCTGCCCCCATCTGATCTTATCGGACTTCTTTGATTTCTAGCCATTTCGCACAACATTCCTTCTCCTCATTGAAAGGTATAGGGGAAGCACAGAGCGCACAGAGTTAAATGTAAACAACCTTTGGCCTCTGTGTGCTTTTAGATGTAAGATGTACCCTTTTCATAGGCTAACCTTATACTGACTCCTAGTTTTTATTTAATGAACTGTGAGTAAAAAACATGTTTCACAGCTGGCCTTGTTATCCCAAGTACATAGATTGAGATTCAAGACCATTGGCGTGATAAGTATGGAGTGGACTCAACTTTTGCTTGTCTAGTTGAAACTTCCCATATTGTTTTAGACGAGGGCTAAGACTAACAGTTACATTTGTAGCAGAGTTGTCAGCGATTATGTTTTCAAGTTGTTGACTAGTGTAACGATTTATAACCAAACACAGAATATTGGAAGTGCGTATAATTGTGAGGTTGTAAATAAACCAGTGTTGGGTTTGGCATAGATGAAGACCATGGAAAATCCACCAGTGACTGCACACGACCATTCCATGAGCTTACCACTGATTATTCTTGAAGCATTTACATATTTATTTTAACAGTTTCTTTTTCCAGACCAAGGTTTAGTTTGCTTTCATACCTGACAGTTTGGACTGCTCACTAGCGACTTCTTCAGGACAGTATTCCAGGTGTGTGAGAGTAGAAAAGCCCCCTTGTCTTGGTTTAAAGTTCTGAAGAAGTCGGACTGCAGATGGCGCTGTCGTCCTGCCTCCACTGGTAGGAAGACAGCGCCAAAACCTATTTAAATGAGCTGACCAGACATGTCACAGCAATGTCACGTGACCACTCTGAGGAAGAGCGCTAGTGAGCAGATGAAACTGCTAACTCCAAGATCTAGTCAGCGCTATTTCTACAACCTTTTCAAGCCACAATATGAAACTTTTTAACCTGCTTGTTTCCATGGCTATAATCTTTCATATTATGACATAAAACTTTATCTATCTCCCTGAGGAATGTTACAAAGTATGGTTTTAACTCTCTGTTTCCATGGAATCATGCCACCTCCAGAAAGTTACATACTGTACCTTTAACTAAATTTCTACTGAAAATCAATTTGAAATATGGCTTATTTAAATGTATTTGAAAATAAATTTATATAAATACATTTAAATAAACAAATCATCATCATCATCATCAAATCATTAATATTGCCACTGCTTTGATGAAATGTCTTTTGGAATGTGCTTTAGAATCAGTTTTAGTCCAGATAATGATAACAGTGTTCAAAATACGATTATTTTAATAGTGAACTAGTCACAATGATTCCATTTAATTTATTTTTAATAGATTGTTCTTCAGACCAAGGTTTAGTTTGTTTTTATACCTGACAGTTTGGACTGCTCACTAGCGCTCTTCCTCAGAGTGGTCACGCGGTATTGCTGAAAAAAGACCAGATGAACCTCATTGGACTATTCCAATTAATCGTTGCAGCCCTATTTTAGACCTTGTTTAGATTCTGTGGACTTCTACATGACAAGATCTCCTGACCAGAATTAAATAAACCATGAAGATGAGATGCTTTTCAAAATGCGTACTGGTTTAGCCCTGGTCAACTTGTCATCCCAAGGACCGAAGCTGTCATGATTAAAATTCTGCATCTATGAGTTTTCATTCAAAACTAATTGAAAATGATGCAGCCTCGATGCAGCCGAAATCAAGTCTGGAGGGCAAGCTAGTAGACATCATTAAAAGTAACCTAATGATAATGAAATTTAATTAATTCCCAGGAATTTAGTAGACATGGTGCAAAGGGAAGTGATTCTGCCAAGCAACAAGCAGAGAGTTCAATTTTAGATCTTTCGGCAGAGTTTTATGAAGAATTATGGGGCATGTCTCCCGGATGGTTAGCTAGCACTTTTCCAGAGATTCAAGTCTTCCCAATCTGATGCCTTGTATTCACTCACTCATCAATCACACTGGCTAGAGAATTGCTAAGCTAATTCTGTAGCCATGACTGCCCTGATACTGACCAAATCGTGCCGGCCGATCTGCACCATCAACCCTTCCAAACATCACCAATCACATGACCTAACAGCTGTTTTACACAAGCAAGGTGAAGTGTCTTGCCTAAGGACACAACGAGCCAATTTTTGGGTTAGTTGCCACATAGATCAATGGGAAATTAGTGAACTGAGTATAGACCCACCGATGAGTTTCGGCTACCTGTTAGACATTTCAACATTCAGAAGATATATTTTGTTTAAATTGCCAATTGCTATAGTAAATATCATATTTTTTATCATTCTGAAACCCATGAATACAAAATTTAAGAAAATCTACACAGAAGTATTCAAATAACCGGAGAATTGAACCATGAACCTTCTTGCTGTGAGTCTACAGTGCCACCATCCGGATGTGCTCTTGTGCAATGAACAAGGGAACCCACTAAACTCCGTTGCTAATAGCCGCCTGGCCAGCCTCCAGAATTAGATTTTACTTTTCAAAATAGATGATAAAACACAGTTAGAGTCAATAATAAGCAATTGAGAGCTGTTTCATATGAGCAGCTGTGTGGCTGTCTGGAGTGTGTGGATAAATGACCATCCATCTAAGCTCTTAAAACACTCCCAGTGGCCAGCGAACGCCAACACCCCAATGCCAACGCCAAAGTCCCAACGCGAACGCCACTCAGGTTTATTTAAAACGTATCGATTTTACGTCACAGAGGGAGAAATATGACGGCTTTACGGTAAACACCTTAAGCATGTGTTCTGAGGTAAATGAAAGAGCAATAAATATTTTAAAATTCAACTAAGCCGATGTCGCGAGGTAGCGGTGAGTGCCCAGATCGGAGCCAAGTTGGACCTGGATGTTTGACACCTTATTATGACTATAAAACAGGCAGCAACAGCAGTGGTAGAGCAGTTCTGTGAGCAGGGCTGGGTATGGCTTTGTATTGGCCCTCTGCAAGATGTTTTCTTTGGGGTCTCATCTTTGACAAACTGCTATTTAGCATATTGGTTAAGGGTCTGCCACTTAATTCATTAATATAGGTGCTGCTGATGGGGCAAGTTACAAGTCAGATCTGTGGCGCAACGGGCTGGGTTGCTTTAAGAATTTATGTTTTTCAAGTTTAATTTTTAGCAATAAAACACCTGTAACTGAATAAAGATAGGTAAAGTTAATGCCACGTTGCAAGAGAGATAAGATAGGTAAAGTTAATGCCATATTGTGGAACATTCCAGGTAAAGAAATGACTAAATGGAGGCAAGCAAGTAGCCGAAAGGTTGCATAGTACATTGTTCATTGTATTAGAATTTGGACACTTTAAAATGATACTTGACTAGAAACTTCCATTGATTGGGATATCTATTTAGACGCCTAACCCAAGGATAGAACCCGGGATTCTGTTGTTAAGAGGTGTGAGTACCAGCACTGGTCAAGATGACTCGGCTCAAGCTGAAATTTTGGATGTTCTACCAGGGGAGTAGACAGGGGGCACAAAGGGGTCTGTTGTCCTGGGTCCAAGGGTTTTTGGGGTCCAGAATTGGACCTTCATCCTATTCATTTATATTAGAGGGGGACCCATGTGAGGCTTTTTGCCCCTGACCCCAAAATTTCTGTCAACGTGCCTGTGTTCTAGCCAAATTGAAGACATTTTGTTGTTGTTTTGTTTTTTCTCTAGAACAAAATCAAAGACTTTCTCAGTTTTGGAGTTATCAGTGGATAACATCATAGTTTGTTTTTTCCTTTATTTTTCCACCTGTCAATCACACTCATTTGAAAATAGGGAGATTCACCGGCGACCAGACTCACATCTTCATAGAGTACTGAAAAAGTGTGTGTTCTGGATCCCAGGCAAACATAGTGCACCTATAAATGTCTTTTTCTGGACCTTTTGATTGACCACAGCTAAAGGCATTTTGTTGTCGTTTTGTTTTTTTTCTAGAACAAAATCAAAGACAGTTTTGGAGTTATCAGTGGATATCCCCAAGTGTACAGTAAGTGTAGCATGACGTCAGCTGAAGTACAGTAAAGTCATTTTGGATGCATTAGCTCAGCTCGGCAGGACGCCAGTCAAATAAGTGGCCCATGGCGCGTAATTCTTCAGAGCAAACTTTATTAGGACGAGGTTTATGTCCAATTTAGAGCGCTTTTCCTCATTTCCTTTTTGTTTTGGGTCTGTTTATGGCAGTCCATTTTACAGGCTGAGCAGATTCGATTTAATCCAAAGCTTGTTCAATTTTGGCATTTTCAAATCTTGTTTTTCATACACCATTTTGCTCAATTTAGTCAATAGTTCATGTTCAAGTTTATATGAAGAAAGAATTGGTAAATGGTCATTTTTTATGTGGCGCTTTTCCACCTTCAAAGCAATCATAGCGTTTTACATCAAGGAACCACTCACCGATCCACACACGCATTCACACACCAGTGTACGCAGATACTGGGGGCGAGGTGGGTTAAGTGTCTTGCCCAAGGGCACAACGACAGTATTCAATTATGGGAGCTGGGATCGCACCGCCAACCTGAGGGTCAATGGATCTGACCGCTCAACCAGTGATGTTTACATCGAGAGCGGGAATCGAACCACCAACCTTCGGATCAGACAAATACTACAAACTGACTAAATCACCCCCGCTGTATTGCCGTATAGTGTATGTTGTGTGATTACTGTTAGTGATCTGACTTATAATCTGATTTATGACGTGGTGGCATCAACTGCTTTTTGTCCATAGAGTTTAATGCCAGTTGTTGTTGGTTTTTTCCTTTATTTTTTTGGACGGACCATGCACATACCTGATTCGCTAATCCACCTGTCAATCACGCCCATTTGACAACATGGAGATTCACCGGTGACCAGACTCACATCTTCATAAAGTATTGAAGAAGTGTGTGTTCTGGATCCCAGGTAAACATAGTGCACCTTTAAATGTCCTTTTCTGGACCTTTTGATTAACCACAGCTGACCGGAAAAATGGAGTAACAGCTGCATTTTTGTAGATGCTCATTATTTTTGTCCTTTTTTAAAAATTGTTTTCACTGAAATAACTCTAGTACTTGTCACATGCCAGCACAGGAAAGGAAGAGCAACAAAAATAGTGTAATCCTGGTAGCATTTATCAGGAATCTGAAGTGCCACATTCTCATTAATGAAATCAGATTAACCTGAAATTGATATGACTATTATTTGATGCTGATTAAATACTATTACAATTGATTCATTGTGATTCCAAGATTTAGAAAAGACACAAAATTCAGTCCTAGTTAAATAGTAACTGCAATTTTTTTCTACGTCACTCCCTAACACATCCTGGAACGGCAGACGAAAAAATGATTTGGTTGTTGGTTTCACCCATACTCTTATTGTGCTCATGGGCAAGACACTTAACCCTCCATACAATTTTAGATGAAAACACCATGAAGAGACAATGGCATTTTCAAAGTATTACATTAAATAAAAACACTGATACTAGTATATTTGCTTCCAGGGTTTAACAAATACATCAGCCAAGTGCTTTTTCTTACATGGAGTCTAAACATGACTGTCCACTAAATAAACAACGATCGATATCGGTGCAATATAAAGACACTGTATGCATGCTTTTATCCACAGACAAGAATCAATGTCCCCGAGACACCTTTATTCTTTTGTGACCCCCTCGCGGAGCTCTCTGATACTGCTGTCAATAGTAGCCATGGCCCCATAGTGTTTAATGATCAGCTTAACTAATCAGACAGAGTGCAGTGACGGCACCGGCTTCACTCAATAAACATATTATTGATTTGCACTGACAACCACTTCCTCTCGTCTGGCCTCATATATGTAGCATGTCAAACACAGCGAGGGCTCACCAAGCGCTCAGAGTCCAACGGCTATAGGGCAGAAGTGAGCAGCAAAATATGTAGCAAAATTATAGTCACAGCAACATAAGTTAATGCATCTTTCATATCACTAGAAACTATACAGTGGGGCAAAAAAGTATTTAGTCAGCGACCAATTGTGCAAGTTCTCCCACTTAAAAAGATGAGCGAAGCCTGTCATTTTCATCATGGGTACGCTTCAACTATGAGACACAAAATGAGCACAAAAAAAATCCAGAAAATCACACTGTAGGATTT
>KN486398.1:0-35932 GCA_000787095.1 Periophthalmodon schlosseri | reverse complement strand
CTTTCCCTCCCTCTCTCCCTTCTTTTCTTCTTTCATCATCTTCTCTCTCTCCCTCCCTCTTTTCCTTTCCTCTCTCCATCCTCTCCCTTCTTTACTTCTCTCTCTTCATCCTGCTCTCTCTCTGTCCCTCACTCTTTTCCTTTCCTCTCTCCATCCTTTCGCCCTCCCTCTCTTACTTCTCTCTCCATCCTCTTCTATCTCTCCCCCTCCCTCTTTTCCTTCCCTCTCTCCATCCCCTCCCTCTCTCCCTTCTTTACTTCTCTCTCCATCCTGGACTCTCTGTCTGTCCCTCACTCTTTTCGTTCCTTCTCCCCATCCTATCTCTCCCTCTTTTACTTCTCTCTCAATCCTCTTCTCTTTCTCCCTCCCTTTTTTCTTTCCCTCTCTCCATCCTTTCTTCTCCATCCTTTCTCTCCCTCTTTTATTTCTCTCTCTCCCTTCCTCTCTCCCTCTTTTGCTTCTCTCTGCATCCTCTTCTCTCTCTCTTTGTCTCCCTCTCTTTCTTCTCTCCCTCTCTCCATCCTCTCTCCTCTCTCTTCTGTCTTTGATGGTGTGATATCACTTTACCGGGTCACCAGAATTCCCAGAGTCATTGCGGGGACATGCCGTTCACCCTTTGACTCTTTTACCTCTTGAACCTCGACAACTTGGATTTTTTTTCTTTTTTTTTTTTTTCCTTCCCTCCTTGGAGACCTTAAGACTGCCAGCTGTCACTCCAGCCAATGTAAAGCCGAGGCTACCGTGAGGTGTCCGGTGGCTCACATATCTGTCCATGGACCACTGCGGAACCTACCTGGACGACTGAGGGATCACACAGATATAACACCACATGGTAATATAAAAGAACTCTAAATAAAGAGTGTTTTTTTATTGATCGTCGTAGTATCGAAATCGGTAATGCATATCGAGCATAGATTGTATATGACATAGCTAACCCGCTAGCCGACGCGTTCCAAATAGGAAGTGAGCGTGGGCGCGCTTCCAGCTCCATCGACTCTGGCTCCAATTCACTTTACATTGGAAAACTGTCGCCTCTCTCTGTAACTGCTGCTGTCCGACTCGTCATTTTGGTCTTAAAATGTTCGTATTAACCCGCTCTACGTGATCCTGGTGTTTTTATTTCGCTATTGTGTCCGCAAATTAAGATACGAACATTAATAACAGACAAATCAGGCGCCTTCTTTCCCCGAGGGCGCTCCCGCTAGCGTTAGCAACAGGGTTGATTGACAGCGTTGCTAAGCGTGCGCTCCCTGCTAAACCAGCGGTGTGGGAAGGCGCGTCACATTCAACAACCTCGCTCCGGATTGGCTCTTTGGTTGCTATGATACTCGCGGTCGGAATTCCTAATACTCAACTCGGCTCCAAATTCGCCTCTATAACTGCTAACCTCTGTGAGCTTCATTTGACTGGAGCCGAACGCTGTGGGTGACGTCACACTTCCTTAGTGCTCTTCTTTATGCATGTTATATGTTATCGAGTCTATTCCTTAGTATCGAAATCAAGTTTGAATTTTTACTATTGTGAAAATGTACTTTTAAACCCCCAAAAAACCCCAAAACAAACCAAAAAACAAAAACAATGAGCAAACCATCCACGGACCGCCCCCACACCTCTGATTGAGAAACACTCTCGCAGTCAAGAAAGTAAATCGCTATGGTAGGAGGGAAGCTGATCCGGCCCCGGCGCAGCCACGCAGAGCCGCTCATCTAACATTGATGGCAGAGTAATTGGTTTGTAACAGTAACACTTACAGGGACATCAATAATGAGCGGCCAGCTGAGGCTCGAGTTACCGGCCGCGGATAAGGGAGCGATTGTGCGGGGGCCCGGCCGGGAATGATCAGCTGAATGGGGGCCCCTGGTTATGTTGGACAAATATTTATGCGGCATTGGGTTTCGGGGACATGGGAGCGGGGAGACACTAGAATAGCCTGGGTGATGGAGAAAGTGCATTAGTACATGTAGTAGGACACTTATCATAGGATCTGCTAATAGGCCGGCCCGCGATCAAAGCTCAGCGAGTACAATGATGACAGGGATACTAGTACTTTTAAGTGCAAGTGAGCAGGTAAATGTCAAAGCATGTATTATTTAGGCGTTTGCTACTCAAGACGCCGGTACGTGAATCTGTGGTTAACAAACGCTGAGAGCTTTCTGCGCTTATAACGTTTTAGATGCCATCCGTGCGTGTTTGAGTAATTTAGCAATCTCCCCCGGGCCCTGTTCGAACCCTCCTTCTGATTCAGTTCAATGGCACATTTAAAACAACTTCAGTAAACATAAAAAGTTAACAAAAAACAAATATACAGATAATACGATACATAGGCAAAGAACAATAAAACACCAAGATATCCTGTCTAGCTAGTATTAAATGCCAGAAAGGTATAAAGAATGTATAAAGAAATGGACTAAGTGAGTGTGATGTCACCCATAGCGTTCGGCTCAAGTCAAATGAAGCTCAGCGAGGTTAGAAGTTATAGGGACAAATTTAGAGCCAGGCTCCATATTCGGAATTCCAGCCACGAGTATCATAGCAACCAAAGAGCCAATCTAGAGCGAAGCTGTGGAAGGTAACGCCCCTTCCTGCCCGCACCGCTGGTTTAGCAGGGGGCGGGAGCTTAGCAATGCTGTCAATCAAACCTGTTGCTAACGCTAGCAGGAGCGACCTCGGGGAAAGAAGGCAGCTGCTTTGTCTCTTATTAACGTTCATATCTTGAGTAACAATAGCGGGAAAAAAAAAAAATACCAGGATCAGGTAGAACGGGTCAGTACGAACGTTTTAAGACCAAAATAACAAGCCTGACAGCAGCATTTACGGAGAGAGAGGCGAGAGTTTTCTAATGTAAAGTGAATTGGAGCCAGAGCTGATGGAGCCATTTATACAGTCTATGGTTTTCAGTGTAGCTGTAAGATTCTGTGCGAAACGTGATACAAAATTGTACACAACAGCTTGACAAACCTGATGTAATGTGCAGTAGATAGTGGGATACATGCTGATTGTGTTGTGATGCCGCACGAGGAGCAAAGAGAGGGGGGAGTCAGAGCATCAAAAATGAAAGTGAAACTTAGAAAACAATAGAAACAATTCCTTGTTTCCAGCGAATATAGCATTTTCAAAACAATAAAAGGTAACATGGCGATCTAGATATGTGTTATAGTTATAGTTAGTGCCTCATAGAAGTAAAATACCTTCTCTTTAACGTTCATTCATAAATATTCTGACACAAAATGATACAGGTATTTACCAGTAGTGATTAGTGACCCAGCAGCTTTCTGGGTTGTTCCACTTTACTCATATTGTTTTGGCTAATGCATGTTTTGCAGTGCTGCTTCAAACATGGTGGATTTCCAAGGTAACCGTAATGTTTAAGGAATTTGGCTAGTAAAAAAAGGAGTCATGCTATGGTTAGAAATACGATATTTGAAGCCACAGTATGTAAATATTTAATCTTTTTTTTCGTTTTGGCAGTGTGTATTTATTGGGCGACAGTAGCTCAGTTGGTAGTGTTTGTCCACTGATCCAAAGGTTGCCGGTTTGAATCACGCTCTCAACGTACGCATCATTGGTTGAGCGGTCGGCTCCACTGACCCAGAAGTTGATGGTGCAATTCCAGCTCCAACAGATGAAGGCTGTCGTTGTGTCCTTGGGCAAGACACTTTGTCCTTGGGCACCCACCTTGCCCCCAGTGTCTGCGTACACTGGTGAATGGGTGAGTGGTTCCTTGATGTAAAGTGCCTTGGAGGTGGAAGCGTTATATAAAAATGTGAACATTTACTATTTTACCATTTATTTTACTGAAAAACCTGAGCAGGCTTCCATCTCCACAAACCAGATTCTTAGATAGTTAATTTCAGTATTCCTTGATGAGTAGTGTAGTTATTATATTCCTGGAAGTACTGGTTGCGATTAGTAGAGGTGGGCAATAGGCAAAAAAGAGCTTTTTCCCTGAGGTTCACTTTACCGTGATTGAGTGATTGACAGGTGGATTTAACCAGAGTCGTATGGATTCAATAGGAGTGTGTGATGAAAGTGTTGTTGTAACTTGGAACACAGAGCTGCATTAAACAGAGAATCAGTGACTCACAAATGAATGTGTTTAAATGTCTCTTTATTTGAGGAAGTTACTGCAGCCTTATACTCCACCCAGAGCCCTGAGGTCAGCTGACCAAAGCCAGGCTCAAGACCAGAGGTGACAGAGCCTTTTCTGTGGCAGCGCCCAGACTATGGAGCAGCCTCCCTCTGCCTGTCAGATCCTCTCAGTCTATAACGCAGTTTAAGACTAGAATGAAAACCCATCTCTTCTCCCTGGCATTTAATACTAGCTAGACAGGATATCTTCATGTTTTATTGTTATTTGCTTATGTATTGTATCTGTATATTTGTTTTTTGTTGCCTTTTCATGTGGAGCACTTTGGGCAGCTGTTGTTGTTTTTAAATGTACTATATAAATAACAGTGAACTGAACTGACTCACAGTATGCCAATATTTCCAATATTATGATATTGTCATATCTAGATTTTCATGCATATGGCCCATCCCTACTCATGGGTTCAGCTTCCTGTTGTATGCAACATTTTGAGGACTTTTCACCATGCAAAAGTCTTTTTTTGTTTTTGTTTTAGAAGATTTTTTTGTTTTACATTTTCATAATTTTGCAACCTACAGATAAGTAAACACTAAGTAATACCTAGACAGTTTTAACACACATGTTGGACACAGTGGGTAGAAAACAGAACATTCTCCAGTTCACTAATGACTGGTTTAAATCAAGTACAGCACATGCAGAGCCCCACTCCACACATGTGCTGGAGTTCTGCTGGAGTTCTGCTGGAGTGTCTCAGATTCGACCCTCAGCTCTTATAAAAGATCAGCTGACTTTATGATCGTCTTTACAATGTCTGCACAGTCTCAGCAGGTGCAAAAACAATCTACTGTAACACCCAGGAATTGTGGTTAGTGTGTGGCATAATGCAACTCTAGAACATCTCATATCCAGGAGGATTTTTGTACTGGGACTCTCAAAAAATAAAATGTTGTGAATAAACTTTAAGTAAATATATTATAACCATGTTTTGACTGGCTGTGGGACGCCAACCGGATCGTGTGGGAGCTCTTTGGCACGGTTAGGGTTAATGACAGGCTGCATTCATGCATCCGTGCTCTGGGCAAAGCTCTGGGTCCATGGGAAAAATCTCGTACCGTATATCGTATATATATATATATATATATATATGGATAGCCGCAGATCACACTAGTGAGCAGCATTTTTTTTTCTTTCATTTGTACCAAAATGACTCTGAAACGCTGCCGAATCCTACGCATATCACCGATTTAAGAAAATAAAATTGGAGAACAAAGTAAATACAGAGCAGCGGGCGTATGAAAACTGGAGTTGATCGGCAATATGGCGTCTTGGAAACAAGTGATTAAAGATTGCTCAAACATGTACGAATCACTCCAAAAACAACTTCGAGTGGGTACATGGTGAGGGGAAACAACTATAACATGGCAAAAAGCTCTGATTTTAAGAGCTGATTTTGCATAATCGCTCTACTTTAACGCTGTGCAGCCATGTCAAGTTTGCTTGTTTTGTAGTCTTAATCATTTATTTTCACTGTCCATTTGTCCATGAGTCAGTTTATCTTGGAAAAAATATTTTGTAGCCTAAGTGAAAAGTTCAGTAATGGACAAGAGAGCAGACATGAACCACAATATATAGAATGTGGAAGTGTGTGACCTCAAAAAGAACTGTCTCGAAGTTAACTTCAGCTTGCTTTGAAACATACAGTCCCCATTATGTCCTTGTCATTGAAACTTGTATTGAACTCCGGTACATCTGTTCACACAAGGTAAATACTTCACATTTCATCCTTTATTATTGTGTTAATGTTTGAAATAAACAACCTTCATACAATACAAATTGAGTCATCCAGTGCTTTTTCAGGACAGAAAAATCAATTTACAGTGCCCTTAAAAACATCAGGACAAGGCAACTGCAGGTCAGACAAAGTACCTTTTCCCTAATGGACTTGAGATCCTTCCAGTAGAAACAAGGTAGCTGCTGAGGAACTTGATTATAGAAGGAAGTTTAATCCTTTAGAACCTGCCATTAGCAGTTCGCCTACATCTTAACGCATCGTAATGCAGTTTTTCCAAGCATTACCTATTTTACTAACACTTAATTCAACATGTATATAAATAATAAGATAATATGTTAAATAGGGGGTATTACACTTCTATGCGGTATTAATTACTAACACATAATGTATTTAGATCACCATGTTACCTTTTGTTGGTTTGAAAACATGCACGAATAATTCAGAAAAACAACGTTATAACAGGAAAGCTTAAGTTGATTTAGCTTAATACCCCCTCTTTAATATTCTAAAATGCCAAATAAATCAATATAAATAAAATAAAAACCCTATATTTGGACTTTTTACCACTGCAGGTCACAAAGGGTTAAACTTAACTTAAACAGCCACTGAACCTGAGCTGTAGTATGTAACCATAGCAATGACAGGTCAACGCTAGGTCATTAGATCACAACCGTTCAAACACTGCGGAGTCACGGTTAAAATAAAGAAAAGGAGAGGAATTAAGAGGGGCTAGTACAGAACCCTGTGGAACTCCTGTGTCTTTTCCTATATTCTCTCTAGAGAGAAGTTACACGTCAGATCTGTGGGGATGCGAATTTGCACTTACGTACAAGTTTTACAGTTTTTTACGAGTAATAAAAATACCTGTAGTCGAATTAATGTAAGATAGAAATGTTTAATGCCATACTGTGGAACATTTCTAGCAATAAGCAACAGCACCTACAATAAAAACATCGATAATGAAAATCTGCTTTTATTTATTTGCATTTATTTATTTTTTGTTGCTAAAAGGTTACGCTGTGGGGCTGTAAAATAGAACTAACAGAACTAATAACTACTTGAATTTGTCGTAACGGCTAAATAAGCTTTTGTAGGAAAAAACGCAAGAAAGGTTTGCTAACATCTCCCTGATGACAAGCAAGCGGTGAACCCTCAACCAGAAAAAACACAAAGTGCACCTTTGACTTTTTTGGGGGTTTTTTTGCAATGTACTTAGAATCAAACAACCATCTAATACTTATTTCAGATTTGTACAAATTCCCAGTGAAGAGGTGGGAGCTAATGTACTGACCACACCAAACACATCGTCCAAGTTTAATTATAGCTGTAGTCCTCCAGTAGACTCCACAACCTCACACTGTTACACTGTGTGAGAGGGCCCGCTCAAAGCTCCCATTCAGCTATAGCCTCATTAGCACTGAGCTTGGACGGAACACTCGGAGATTACGTACTGTACGCCAGTGGAAGTTGCTTTGATTTTCATTCAATTCAACAAAAATCACTCAACAGAACACCTAATACTTCCAAACATGTGAAATAATAAGAAAATTATAGAAAGGGTAAAAAAGGATGCATTAAGAGCTAATGGATCAGGAGCTGCCAGAGGTGGTTGGTACTGTTACATTTACTTCAGAATACTTTTTTAGCAGCATAATTTTACCCCTACTTGAGTAATATTTTTATTGAAGTAACACTACTCTTTACTTGAGAAAAGTTTTGGTTACTCTTCGCATTGTAAGTCTACAAGAGACAAAAGATTTATGTTGACAATATGAAATAATTTAAAGGATTCTGGCACCGCTCCGTCAGATATGATTTAGATTGTGTAATTTTTATCTATTCTTTGAAAATACCAAATTTTGTACTTTATTTAATGTTTTGTCCTTCCAGTTACATTAACTTTAAATTATAAATCAGATGTTACAGTTACAGTTACTCTTACTTGAATAGTAGTTTTCATGAATTCTTTTTACTCTTACTTCAGTGATTTCTTGGACCACTACTTTTAAATTTTGTTTGTAGTAATAATATTTAATATTTAAGTAATATTTATTTGAAGTAATATTACTCTCGCCTACAATTTAATGGATCAGGAGTCACCACAGTGAAACATTGTTGTGCAGTGACTTGGCAGGTTTTATGTTGGATGCCCATTTGTAGACAGGAGAACCCAATGTGGACAGTAACTCCAAGTCAAGGGATGAACCATTTTATGTCTGGTTGGTTGGAAAACTCTCAGGCTCCTATGCAACTAAAACACCAAATAAAGGCAAAGATCATGATCAAATATGCCATAGTAAAGTTAATCCATTACTTATTTTATTTGCACTTTTCTAATAATCATTTGGCTTTAGGGCATGTCATATCTCTGCCCCACACAGTCACCCGTGGAATGCCACAAGGGTCAGTCCTCGGGTCGGCCATATTTACCATGTACATTGCTCCCCCTGGGTCAGATCATCAAACATCTCAAAAACATCGCCAAACTCCGCCCTTCCCTTTCCCAACCTGAAAAGCTTCAGCACATTCAGAACTGCACTGCCTGGGTCCTGATGAGGAGGTACAAACATGGCCACACAACTCCTGTCCTTGCTGCACATTCAATACAGGATCCACTATAAACTCTGCCTCCTCACATACCAGTGCCACCTCATGCCACCTCATGACCCCCTGGAGGAGCTGGAGGAAGTGTCTGGGGTGTGGGAAGTCTGGGAGTCCCTGCTTACACTGCTGCTCCTACCAAGAAAGACAAGTTTAATGAGAGACAAATGTGGGACATGTTACGAAACGCAAGAGCCGGATTCTCCACCAGAAAAGTTACAATATGCACCTCAAATGAATCTTGTTTTTTTGGGTTTTTTGTTTTTTTTTGTATTACTGTCACCCTGCCCACAAAAGCTTGTTAAGCCATGACACAAATCCCAAGCCCCTCTAGCACCAAATTTCAGAACCTAATTTCCATTCCAAATTCCCGGAGCCAAAATGTCTGCAGTTTCCGGTAATCCATTTGTTCTCAGAGCGGGGAACTGACTGTACCCACTTATCCTGAAGTGTGCTCTGCTTATACAACAATGAGAAAACACAATTATTAAATGGAAAAAACACTGTGCTTTGCTTCAATAACAAATGGTTGCGCAACAAAGACATCAAACACGTCAGAATTTTTAATATCAGTTCTCAAAAGTTTAGCTATTTCATCCATTTTATTCTGTTCACATTATTTTACAACGAAAAGTAACACATGCATGATTTCAGAGCCTTGAAAATTCTGAGCAAGAAAGAAAGAAAGATTCTGAGTAAGAAAATAGTGTGTAACTTCCCTGGTGGAAGTTTGACTGCCTGCTTGTCTCCATTAAATTAAATTAAACATATTTATTTTTTAGTGTTTATTGTTAAAAATCCTTGATAAACATATGTCGTCTCTCCACAGATCTAACCTGTAACTTGGCCTGGTGGTGTCTCCATCGAGATACATAAGTTTGATGCTATACTGTGGGATATTCCAGGCAGAGCACAACATTGGCAGACCTCCACCAGAAAAGTTACACACTACACCTTTAAAATGAGACTGAAAAACATTGACATCCAAAAAATATTAAATAATCAAGTAGCTTCTCTGTGCTGTGCTCTGAAATTGATTCCTTTACTTTATTAAAGCCACAGTATATAGCCTCCTCCTGTTTGGAAATGGAAATGTTGTTCCCTTCGCTATAATCTAAACCACAGTACGGCATAAAACGTCTCCGTGGAGATTGTTATGAAGAATGGCTTTAACTTTCTATTTCCATGGAATCGTGCAGGTGCAGGTGATGTGCTGCCTCCTTATTTCTACATTTTCTATCAAGAAAATAAAAACTATGACTGAACAAAATCTAAAATAAATTTAAAAAATTAAATGAGTACAAAAGCAAAACTACAAAAACTCCTTCCAACCATAATGTTGAATTTGCTATTTTGAATAATAGATACTAATCGTGTATTTTAGACTAGAGTATTTTAGTGTATTTGAGAGAGACAAACAGGTTAAAGTTGAACTAAACACTGTATGTGGTGTTTTAATAGCATTGACTACTTTTCCGTCAGCCCTGTATGTGCTGCCTTCAGTGGTCACTGTGATTTCAAGTACCTCATGACATCACACAGAATTACCCTGTTTCCAGCCAGGTGTTTCTGATTACAAACACCTGGCTGCAGGGGCGGAGTCTCGAAGTGTGGATACCTATTAGACCGATCACACTGTTCCTTATACCCCCAGACCCCGCCCCTCACTCTCCCCTTTAGTCCTCCAGGTACTACCCAGTTTAACAGCTCTGTTTGAAATGTGGTTTAGTTTAGGTGTTAACTCCCACTTTAAGTTCCAAATGCTGTCTACTCCTAGTCTCACACTCGTGTACTTGTCCATGCACGTTGGCAGTGTACGTGCACATACACAGACAGTCTACGGCCGCGGTGATCCCGGGCCCCGCTCCTGTCTGCCCCTGTCTGCCCCTGTCTGCGACCTGTCAGAACTCATCACCATCACACTCTCTGCGATCGATACACAGGCCTTAACACTACAGTGAGGGTAGCAGACAGGGGAAGATAAATTGAGAACTTTAAGGATTTAGGAGTGAAGTGCTTTCTCAGTTTTTGGTAGGATTTTTACGTACAAAAATTTTTTTAAAATGTATTTGCAAATTTTCGTAAAAGCATTGCTATTAAGATTAGATTTGCAATTTATGTTTTAATAGTATGTGCTAACTTTACATTTAAAATACAAGAATTCCATGCCTTTCAGAACAGCTATTTTGCTTTTTGGGATATGATGTTGCTAGATAGTATATATAAATGGACATAGCTAACCTGCTAGCCGCTGCGTTCCAAATAGGAAGTGAGCATGGGCACGCTTCCGTTTCCATCCACGCTCAAATTCACTTTTTATTGAAAAACTGTCACCCGTCTCTCTGTAACTGCTGCTGTCAGGCTCATCATTTTGGTCTTAAAATGCCCATATTAACCCGATCTACATGATCCTAGTACTTTTATTTCGCTATTGTGTCTGTAAATCAAGATATGATCATTAATAACAGACAAATCAGGTCCCTTCTTTCTTCTAGTGTTAGCAACCGGTTTGATTGACAGTGTTGTTAAGCGCCCACTCTCTGCTAAACCAGCGGTGCAGGTGGGAAGGGGTGTTACCTTCAACAGCCTCGCTCCAGATTGGCTCTTTGGTTGCTATGATAATTCCAAATATGGAACTCGGCTCCAAATTTGTCCCTATAACTGCTAGCCTCAACATGCTTCATTTGACTGGAGCCGAACGCTGTGGGTGACGTCACACTCCTTTAGTCCACTTCTTTATACAGTCTATGGTTGTATTGATTCATATTGCAGTTTTGATGTGACTGCCTATTTTAATGGGAAAAAAATGTAAACTTTTGATTGTAAATACCGCTACGGAATGAAGAAACCTCTTGCCTCCTTATTGAAGCTATCCCAAAAGGTCATACATTACATTTCATTCAGGCTTTTAGAAGTTTGAGAAGCTCCACATATGTTTTTGATTAAATAAAAAAATCAAAATCAAAACCAAATGACTTTAATTCACATCATAACATCTATTTGCATAATGAAGCAAATCCGACCTCATTCCTGTCACCTGTCTGTCACTGCCAACCAATCACAGCCCGCTATGTGTGCGTCTCAACCAATCACCTCTCATATAAATACACTTTCTCTCCCCTCCTTCCTTAATGTGCCTCCACTGTCTCGACCCTCAAGTTAATATCTCTTACTGCTATGAACTCAAACGATAGATTATTTTCATCCACTTTATACCTTTGTTGCCAGAAATAGTCGACCTAAAGAAAATTATTATTACTTTCCTTTTTTTTTTACTGTTTTTACTATGGTGTTTTTTGTTTGTTTGTTTGTTTTGCATTATGTAACCTAATAACAAGTAGTAATACTGTCCCTTTTAATTCCAGAATTGCCAAATAATTTCACCAATACGCTACCAGTCAAAAAGTTTGGACACGCCATTTCCTTTATGTTTACTACTTTCTACATTTTAAAGACATTCGGAAAACATCGTGAATATATGAGGCAACCTGTGAGTTTCATCATGAAGTCACCTGAAATGGTTTTCACTTCAGAGGTATGTCTTGGGTTCATTCATATAAATAGCCATGGAAACCTTTGACCAGTACTGTGCATATATAAGATTATGGTACACTTTATTGGGAATATGTCCTCTGCATTTGACCCATCCTTCAATGCGACTGGGGCAACCTGACAGGAGCAGCTGGGACCCACTTCCAAATCTTGAGCTAGTCTTAGTCAGGACTAACATAGCTGGAGGATTTGACCTACTGTGCATGTTTTGGATGGATAGGTGAAAGGAGTAACCGAAGGAAGCGCACCCAGACGCAGGAAGAACACGTAAACTCTGCACAGAAATGGAGTCGAACCCAGAACGTTCTAGCCACTCAGCCACCGTACTTTACGCGCACGTCTTTGCTTAAAACATCACTTGCTATGCTAACGTCTCCAGTCTCAGCAGCATTTGATAAAAACCTGTTTTCTTATAAAGTTTTCATTCTCCTGCGAGTCGTCCTGGTCCATCTCTAGTCTTATTGATTCTGCACAAAGTTTCACAGGGAGGAGAGGTAGAACTTTGACAGATCAATACGAGAAATACAGAGTTTGAAGGTCACTGCAGACGAGAAATCAAACAAGTCATGAATGCGATTTTACCACTACATTTTGGTGCAAAAAAATAAAATAAAATAAATATATAAAAAAAATAAATACATAAATGGATGTATGATGCAATATGTTTTTGTGGGATCTAAAATTGACAAAATTTGAATCAATGTTTTTTGGGGTGTTGCAATGCTGCGTTTTGGAGCAGTGGGCTAGCTCTGTACTTGCTGACCTATATATGAGACTAATCGCAAACACCCATAGACAAAAACACATCGATATTTTTCAAGTTCAAAAAACAAAGTATACTTTTAGATCAGAAGTTTACTTAAAGTCATCATTAGATTGTATTCATATTTACTTTTCTCTAGTGTTGGTTAACAAATGCAAAATGGTTTTATTACACAGGGTTATGGGGTTACATAGGGTTTCACGTACATTTTGTCGGTTTTGTTTACTGACAATCAAGGCAACAAAGCATTTTCTTATTTCCGACTCTGAAGTGATTGTGTGATTGGTGGTTAAAGCCCCACCTTGTAACTTTTCGGACAAAAATTAGACAAAGAATGTTCCGTATGGTTTTAACCTTCTATTTCCGTGGAATCATGCAGGTGTTACTTTAACGGAGAGGATTTAGCTCAGACTGGCTCAGATTGGTAGCCATGGGGAGACAGCAGCTCAGTTGGTAGAGTGTTCGTCCACTGATCCGAAGGATGAAAGTTCGAATCACTCTGTCGACATAAAAAAAACCAAAAAAAACATCAGCGGTATAGTAGTTAGATGCACTGACCCACAGCTGGCGATGCGATTCCAGCTCCCACAGATGAATGATGTCGTCGTATCCTTGGGCAAGAGAATTGACCCACCTCGTCCCCAGTGTCTGCGTACACTGGTGTATGAATATGTGTGTGAATGGGAGAGTGGTTCCTCGATGTAAAGCGCTTTGAGTGCCTTGAAGGTGGAAAAGAGCTATATAAAAATGTGACCATTTCCATCATTCAGCTCCCAGGCAGCTATAGTAAGTTATCAAATGTCTGTTCTACTTCGTGACTCTAAGTGATTTCATTATCAGTCACCCTTGGATCCCATTCTCACAGCCCCTCTCCTCCTAAGTCCTTTCAGAGACCCCCTTCCACCGAACGGACAGTCCCCCGGTGCAGATCACTGTGTTAGGATATCCTGGCTTTCTTCAGCTGGGGGAGGCAGAGACAGAGCGCTGCATGGCTGAATTCTTAATGCAGGACTTTCTCATGCACCACTTAACTTCCAGGACAATACCGCAGAGGCTAGCTAAACCCTTTTTTGGACACTTTGCTAACTTGTTGCACTTGCAGTTTATCACTCAAGAGCAGGATTTTGGGTGAATGGTATCTCGGCTGTACAAAAATCAACAGTGGATGGTTGTAAATGTGGGAATGCAATGTTTTTGAAATGCTATGAAAGGCTGTTGATAGGGCTACAATAGAATTTTCTCATTCTGTGTTTCCCCGTTACTCTTAGTACTCACACGTCATAATGTTTTTTGTCATTTTTGCACGGTTGCTGAATGTCTAACTTGCTCACCTCACATTGAGAAGGTCTCAGGTTTGATTTCCAGACAGGTTGAGAATAAGAAATGTTTTATTGCTGTTGTCAAACAATCATCCATTCTCTTCTGCTTATCCAGAGCCGGGTCACAGGGACAGCAGTCTAAGCAGGACCTCCCAGACTTCCCCTCCCCCCAGACGCTTCCTCCAGCTCCTCCGGTGGGACCTCAAGGCGTTCCCAGGCCAGCCGAGAGACATAGTCCCTCCGGCCTTTCCTGGGTCTCTATAATCTGTAAAATCAATAACTTATTTGAAAATGTCGGATTTGGGTTGGGGTATTTCTGGAGATGGCATGTTCTGACTTTCCATGTGCAGATCCCTGTGGTTTCCCCCTGAACCTAAAACACACAATTGGCTAATCCTCCGGCTAGGCACTCCTAACCAAACCACTCAAATTGTGGAGATGGGTCCCCGGGTGCTGATGCCTGACCAGCCAGTCCCTTCTAAATACTGATCAAAGTTCACCAGGGTCTGAAACTGGACAACAGAGGGTGAAAATCCTACATCCTAACGCTATCACGTTTTTTTCAAATGCAGAATAATTCTCCTCTCAAAAAATTTCATAACATTCTGAACAAAATATAACTTATTTTACCTGAGATAAATAAGAGTTTGGTGCTTTAATTGTTGATTCACCAAAAAGCAGCACTGTTTCTCAGTAATTTATGTTGGGTTTTTTCCCTTTATTAAGTGTAAGCAGCCATGTTTGTTTTGACACAAATGGACCATGTGTCTCTCTGATTGGTTAATCCACGTGTCAATCACACCCTCTGAAATCGGAGAGACAGGATACGGCTCCAGATCCACTCGTCTTTGTAAAGTTTTGTCAAATTGTATGGTTCTGCCTGGACAAGGCAAGGAAAGTTTATTTGTATAACAGAATTCATAAACAGAATAATAAGTGCTTTGCAGAATGAAAAAGACATTAAAATCACAATACAACAAATCAAAACATAAATAATCATCATAAAATTAAAATGAATAGAGAAAAGTTAGGGGTGCTGTGCAGTTTTCTGCGGCATCAGGTTGCCCCAGTGACAATGAATGATGGGTCAAATGGCAACAATTTTTTTTCCTATAGGTACCTTAACCATAATTCCTGTGTTTTATGACTCAAAAGCTTGAATGTCATATACCAATTCACATGTCTCCACAGATATTAAAAAGTAAGTTTCTATAAAATTTTGTGCAAATTGCTTGTAAAAAATATTAGTAGAGCTACACGATTTTTTCAGAATAAAAAAAATTAAATTGGATTTTTTTTCTCTTTTTTCCTAACAAGTATTGCGTTTGCTTTTAGTTTTACAGTATGTTCAAATGTAGGATTCTGTTCAGAGTGCACATTGTAAACAACTTCAGGAGCATTAACATTTGACAGAAGACTGAAAAAAGAACTGATAAACTTATACAGGAATCCCATACATTTCAGATGTCTGTTTTTCACGTTTTAAGACAGTAAAAATCTACAGCGCCTTTAGCAATATTGATTATACCTGCCCCTTATCTGTATTAAATATTATTGGCCTATAAAATGTTGTGATGTCATCCGAAACCCAGTGATTGTGCAGTTCCACTTTGGTGCTAGCAGCTGCAGCACATACAGTGTAGTAGATCATGTTTGTCAGACCTCCGTGCTGCCTGCTGTCAGTCCATCAGCCCGGCACATCAGAGCAGTCCATCATGGAGATGACAGGGTCGACAGGGACTGCACCGTCAGGGACACACATGAAGCACTCTGACAGGTGAAGGACCAGGGGAGACTGCAGGCCCTGAACTGCAGCACACCTCATGTACGCAGAGACTTATCTTTGAGTGTTTTTGAACGTCTGTGGTGTATTGAAACCTCTGGGACAATAGCATAAGCATAAGTTATATACCTGTATTTATTTTTATTTCAATAATGAACACTGCTGGTCCTGTGTGTGTTATCCAGTGTTTGTCCGCTGATCCGCTCTCGACATAAACGCTATTGGTAGAGCGGCCATGATCCACTAAGACACAGGTTGGCGGTGCGATTCCAGCTCCCACAGATGAACGCTGCCATTGTGTCCTTGGGCAAGACACAAGACATGCTCCCCCCCACTCACCCATTCTTTGAGTGCCTTGAAGGTGGAAAAGCGTTATATAAAAATGTGACCACAGACCGTGACCATTTTGTATGTCTTTTTGAGTGTTAATGATTTTTCCCCACTTCCCCAAATCATTTAAATCAATCATTTAAACTCCAAAGTTCACCTTAATTCAATATAGTACAATTTTGTAAACTGTAAGCGTAGTAGTCCAGTCATATACCTGGATGGAGTCTAGGAATGCATAAGGTAAGTGGGGAATAAATTGGACCACTGCAAACATATTAAAATGAACTAGTTCTGTTTTTCACGCTTTGAAAGCAAACCTATTATGCAAATTTAACTTTTCAGAGCTTTTAACCATGTTATAGTTGTTTCCCCTCACCATTTACCTTCTCAAAGTCGTTTTTAGAGTGATTAATGCATGTTTGAGTAATCTTTATGTTCCTGTATTTAAGACGTAACCTTCGTTTTCACTGCCACCCACAGCTCCGTACTTACTTCACTCGCCAGTTTTATTTTCTTAATTGGTGATACGCGTACGATTCAGCAGCGTTGCGTTGTCATCTTGGTTTAAATGAAAAAAATCTGCTGCTCGCGTGATCTGCAGCTATCCATCGGGGGCGTCGACAGCTTACAGCGACGTCAGTGGGACACAGCGATTTTGTAACGCGGAAGTCATTAGACATGTTTCTCTGATTAAGTCGTTTTAGATCAATAACAATATTTAAAATGTCCAAATTATAACATAAATATTCACAGGTGTCATACATGAAACTATACAGCAGACACAAGCACCATGTTTTCTTTAAGCCGAAAAAATCAAGGAGAGCGTCTTTAAGGTACAGTTTTTGGCAGATTTCTTCTTAAACCCAGGTGAACCAACATACGCTGTGCCAGGGTGTGACCTCAGCACTTCTGTAAGGGGAGGCTCACTTTTTCACTGAAATAGCTGTGTCTGTATTATTAGCTGGGGGTTTGATTTTCCACTGAGCAGTACAGTGTGAGTGTGGTGATTCGGTGAAACTTTGGCCTATGTACTCAGTGGCATCCTCCGAGTGGCATTTAGAGAGCTCCATACCCCGCCCCGAGCCCACATCCAGGCCCCTGAGTTGACCCCGGGGCCCCGACCTCTTCACACCAAGCCTGGGTAAATATTTCCTTCCTGATTCAACAGAACTTGGAGCGCAGAGGGACCGGCCAACAATGTAAGCCAAAAATACTGGATGTACGAAGCTACTTGAGAAAATACTGGGGGGACTATGTTGTTGTTGTTGTTGTTATTGTACAGCATATGGCTATTCTGGTGCAAATTAGGTATACATGAAGACATAGTTTACTTAGTACTTTATTTAGGATTTCTGTCATGACTCTGTGAACCTTGGTGTGAATATTTATTTTTAATGATTAACAGGACTGAACCAGAACTAAAACCAGGAGTTAAAGGTGCGCTATGTAACTTTTTTGGTGGAGGACATGGAGACAATGGAGACAACCTGTTATTGCTATGCCTGGAAAGTTACACATTATTGGAACATACTTTTCTAGGAGATAAGCAGATGGCACTACCAAGCTAAGGTACTGGTCAGATCTGTGGAGATCTGTGGTGGACCAGCTCACACAGTAAGAATGCATGATTTGAAGTTATATTTTAATCTACAAAACATCTGCAATTGAATAAATGCAATATATACTGTAAATGTATCCAAGCAAGTTACTGTTAAACACACACACACATGCATACACACCAATCAAGATGTAACTGAATACATTATAAAATGTATACAATTGACCATATTGGATAAAAACAAAAGTAAATTATTATTAAAGTTAGGAAAAAACAATATACGATGATGTCTGGAACTAAACCTGGACTAGGCGAGGACTTAATAGCTTCTTTTCCACTGGCATAGTTCACTTGGAGCGGGTCTGTTTGGTGCGGCTCCCTCGTTTCCATGTTGAGGAGCAGGGCTCTGCTCCATGAGACACTGACGTCACCCAAACATTACAAATGTTTTCTTAATTAATAAAATCAAAACTGTATTTGAATCATACTCTTAATCATGAGGCCAATTTCAGCAATTCACAAAAGGACGTTTAGTCTGTGGTGCTGTGACCCCTGGCTAAAGTTAGCGTAAACACTACACTGCTTCTGGTTTATTGTGAGCTTGTTCTGCATTTCCTTCACTTCTCTTCGCCTCTACACCACATTTTAAACTCTTTCTATATAATGCAGAGGTTTGGCTCATGTTAGATGCATTATGCACTGAAAATATTATACACGTGAGTGTTGTGCATTGATAAACAGGAAACAGTTGTTGCATTTGTGCTTTGTCTTGAGACCCCTATCGGCTCAACATATAAAGTGGCCCTCACTGGAAATACCTTATCCCAAGACCAAGTCAGCGTTTGGTGAGAGATTATTATTTTCTGTTTATATCTGCTTTTTGCAGTCTTGAGTGTGTGTTTTCTCTTGTCCAATTATCTTATTTCTTGTGTAGTCATGTCTTAGCTAAAGCGATCTGTACAGCTCTGGTCCCCTTTGGGAGCTAGTACCCTCCAAGGTCCCCCTCAGACGGGGTGGTACGGTTCACTTTAGACAGTGGAAACACTTTCTGCCCGTACCGATCCGTTCCAAAGCAAACCAATGGAAACAAGGCTAATCAGGACTAGAACATTCAGGACTAGGCTCAAATGTGGACTTAACCAGGACAGGTGTGTAGCAACCAACGGCCAATTACGTAATAATTTTGTCCAAGTTTAAATGTAATAAGCTGATAATGTAGTAACAGGCCAATAATGTAATAACTACGGTAAGAACAATGATATAATAACATTCTGATACAACATTATTGACTCCTTCAGATGGTACTTGGACATCTCTTCAGTTTGTGGGTTTGCCTCATTTAGAGTTCATTTTATCCACTTTGTTGTCCTCCTTTGCATAATTTCTTGTTTAGAACTACAGTGGAAATGATGTAGTCCACTTTTAGACCTCGTTAGTCCTAGATTAGATATACAGTAGTCCTGTTATTATCCTGGTTTAGATCTGGTGGTACTCTGAAAGCCAAATCTTATCGTTGGTGGTACTTGGTGTGAAAGGTTTAAGAGCCACTGACTTATTACATTACTGGCAAGATGTGATTATGTTATTGGCTCACCATAGTTATTGCATTATTCGCCTGTTATTCCATTTTGACATTTAAACTTGGCCACATTATAATTACATTACATTATTGGTTGCTACACAGTGTGAGGGCATCCTTGGGGTTGTACTTGTTAAGTCCTGGTTTGAGCCCAGATTAGTCCTGATGAAGACTGGTCCTGTTATAGTCCTGGTTTTGTCCTGGTTTAGCGAACTTCATCCAAATTTTCATGTGGTGCGTAAACTCACCTAAAACAAGACCTAAACTGGACTAAACTAGGTAAAATTACTTTCATACGTCAATCATTTTGATGTTAAAAACTGAAAAATAGGCTCGCAGTGTTTCCTTACAATCAAATAGAGCTGGTTGGTTTACGAGCATCGGGGGGTGGGGTCTGTGTGGCTTTTACCTGTCAATCATTTTTAAAGGCTCCTCCATCTTGTTTCAATTAAAATATCTGGCCCGGAGCAGAGCTAGGAGAACTGCTAGCATGACTGACTACACATGTGCAAAACAGGACCACAGAAGAGAGGCTGGAGGTACGAGGACGGGAGTATTTGAGACTTGTTTAAAATGCATATGACAGGTTTGACTACTAATGTCACTAAAACAAAAACAAGTAAAATCTAGTTAGTAAAATCTTGCCTTGTTTTTAATTTTATTTATTTCTAAAAAAAAAAAAAATTGTTAAGTTTATAATTTTACTTCCTGGTTGGACATACGTAGAGGTAATTCTATAACTGTTACCTGCAACCATAATATTAACAAGGACCAAACCATCTAAACTATACAACAGTTACAATTAGACTTATAAAAAGAAATAATACTACCTTTACTTTGTTTAATCAATGTTTAAACAGGGGGTATCATGCAAAATATTTTTTTTTTGAGCTTTCTACCATGTTGTAACGTTCCCACATCAAACACATGCATGTTTCAGTAATTTAGCGATCTCTCCAGGGCCCTATTCGGACCCTCCTTAAGGTTAACTGTAAGATTCTGTCCAATGCTCAGCCCACAAGCCTACGTCACCCATGCTCCCACACGACAATTCTCTATAAATATACAAAAGCATGATACAAAACAATACACTACAACTTCACAAAACTGATACGATGTGCAGTAGTTTCATTAGCAGAATATATGCCGATTGTAATGTGATAGCGCTCTGAACGGGGAGTGAGGGACTCATAGTTATGATTAGACTTATAAAAATAAATAATAATATCTTTATTTTGTTAAATTAATGTTTAATATTCCTTCCTTGAGTGTAAATTGTCCTTGCATTTTGGAAAGAATTTTCAGTGTTGGCGACTTAAAGTATTCTGCTACAGAATTTAGTGCTACTTCCTATATTTTTCCACTTTTCTTTTCAACTTTTACCCACTTAACAGACGTAAAACCATAATACATTTTTACCACTAACCCACCAAACCAAGTAATAATTAAAAAATGAGTGAAACCTGTCATATGCACTTTAAACAAATCAGGGGAAAGTATCATTCTTGGGGGACCCCATTGTAGGGGTGTTTTTTTTCGGAGTTTGTTGTCCCACCATGGATGCGTTGGTTTGGCCTTGGAAGACCTTTGAAACGCGGAGGGGAAGGGGAGGATTCCAAATGTAATAAGTGGGAAAGTACTGCCCGGGGTCACATAGGCATTCTGGGTAATTACAGCCAATAACGTGCTGAAATTTGGATAAGTTAGTTAGATGATTTAACAAGAGATCATGGTTAGTATCACTGAAAGAATTGAATTTACAGTAGCATTATGAACCAACGAAACTGGATACGTTGGTGACACAGTAATAATAATAATAATAATCTGGTAACAAACTTTTATACACACACCTGCACCTGTTTTTAATGTTTTATATGGACTTATATATGTATTTGTTTTGGTTTTTTTTGTATTTTAAACAGGTCACCCATGAAAAAGAGAGCCCAAGTTCTCTCATTGGGTTCCCCTGTACAAATAAAGGTAAAGAAAAGATGAATGATAAGTTTAACTATCTGACGTGCATTTATTCAATTACAGATGTTCTTCTAGCTAAAAAATACCTTTAAAAATGCATTCTTACTGTAGGCAGGCTCACCGCTCCACAGATCTGACTTGCTACTTGGCCTGGTGGCAACACCTGCTTGCCTTCTAGATAATTTAATCCCATATACTGTGGAATATTTTTTGGTCCGGCACATGCTTGTCTCTATGTTAATGCTGTGCCTGAAATGTTCCACAGTATGGACCTAAACATATCTATCTAAGTATCTATATATCACAGTATTTTTACTGTGAATGAGTGAATGGAGTTGTCTCTCCACAGATCTGACCGGTAAATTGACCTGGTGGTGTCATCTGCTTGTCTCCATGGAGAAAAATACATTTAATGCGATACTGTGGATTATCCAAATTTGGCATATCTCCAAACAAGTACAACTTCATTGTACCAAAACGCTAGCTCAAAATGTAACACCACGTTTTCTGCTGCAATACCCAAGACACAACGCTAACACGACGGCAACAGCTAATAAGCTAGCAGCAGCGTGCGCGACCTTTGCCCCCCGAGTGAGCCGGCGTGCACGTGTGGCGTCCAGACGTGCACGTGTAGAACCAGATGGTCAGATGTAATAAACATAGCCGGTCCTGGTGTACATAAAGAACCAGGCGCTGGGGTTTGATTTCATAAGGGCCGCGGGGCAGAAGTGTGCGGTCAGACTTTAACACAGAGAGAGGAACGGGACGTGGAACATTTGGAGTTTTCTTCTGTGTTTCGACAAGTTTACATATTAGTTACTGTGAATTATGCCGTATGTCACGTGTAGCCTTCTGAATTGACTTGGGTTATTATTATGTAAGTGTTAGTGATGAGACTTTCAGCTCTTTTATGGCATCCGAATCTTTTGGATCGGTTCATGTAAAAGAGCTGTTTAAAAAGACTGGCTCTTTCTATATTTATTTATATGAGAGAAGCCAGCTATGCATAAGCAAAAATAAACAATAATACTTAAAGTTATTATGATCACAAATACATTTTCTGTGCACAAATCTGTCACTCGTGTCGCCTGCTCTGCTTCTGTGCTGATTCTTGTATTGGTTCAGCGTTTATCAGGATAGAAATGCGTAAAAATTAGAAAGAAAGAGATTCGGCTCTTTTCAAAAATGAGATTGGGTTCCATCCGTTCACGCTAAGGAACCATTCAAAAGAGCCATCACAGATTCGACATCACTAATAAGTATGGTATTCCAACATTTCTGGCTTGCATTTATTCTTATTGTAAGTAAGCTCACCTCGCCACAGATCTGACCTGTAACTTGGTCCGGTAGCATTGCTTTTTTGTTTCCAGAGATAGATACGTTCAATGCCATATTGTGGAACATTCTAGGCAAAGCAACCACATCTCTACGAAGGCAAGAAGATAGTGGACCCTCCATCAGAAATCATCAATGTTTCTGTCTGTCTGTCTGCATTTATTCAAATACAGGTGTTTTTCTTACTCGATTCTTATTGTAGGCAAGCTCACCTCGCCACAGATCTGACCCGTAACTTGGTCTGGTAGCATCGCCTTTTTGTTTCCAGAGATAGACACGCTGAAGGTTGGCAATTCGAATCCCGCTCCCGACATAAACATCATCCGTTGAGCGAACAGATCCACTGACCCACAGGCTGGCGGTGCGATTCCAGCTCCCGCAGATGAATGCTGCCGTTGTGTCCTTGGGCAAGACACTTAACCCACCTCGCCGCCCAGTGTCTGCGTACACTGGTGTATGTGCGGTGTGTGAACGGGTGAGTGGTTCCGTGACGTAAAGCGCTTTGAGTTCCTTGAAGGTGGAAAAACGGTATATAAAGATGTGGCCGTTTACCGTTAACGCCATACTGCGAAACTTTCTAGGCAAAGCAACCACATCTCCACGAAGGCGAGAAGAAAAAGATGGATGAAAATGAATACAATCTTTGTGATGGGCTAATTAGAACTTTTCCAACTGTAACTGTACCAGACTGCGGTGTTGAAGTGTGGTACAGCCTCACATATGTTTTCACTCAGCACAATCAGGACTGGTATTATAGGCTTTCACAGACCTGGTCTATACTGCAGTTTATCGACGCTGAACGCAGACCAACACACTCGGTCTCATCAGGACGTTCTCCAAAGTATTCGCTCAATTACTTCATGTCGTAGCATATCAAGAGTGAGGCTGTAAAGATATTGGCATTATCAAGTATCTCAATACCCCCATGGCTTTTTACGGTGCGTTGTGTAAGTAAAAACATCTGTAAATTGAATCATAGACTGTATAAAGAAGTGGACTAAGTGAGCGTGACGTCACCCATAGCGTGATAAATCTCATCATGGTTAGAAGTTACAGGGGCGAATTTGGAGTCGATGTCTGTATTTGGAATTCCGATCGCGAGTATCATAGCAGCCAAAGAGCCAATTCGGTGCGAGGCGCCACTGGTTTAGCAGGGAGTGGGTGCTTAGCAACGCTGTCAATCAAACCTGTTGCTAACGCCAGCTGGAACAACCTCAGGGAAAGAAGGCACCTGATTTGTTCCCGTCTTGACTTATGGAAGTAATAGCGAAATAAAAATACCAGGAGTCGATGGAGTCGGAAGCGCACTTATGCTCACTTTGTATTTGGAATGCAGCGGCTAGCAAGTTAGCTATGTCCATTTATATATACAGTCTATGAATTGAATAAATGATAAGAAGAGTTTAATGCTATACTGTGGAACGTTCCAGGCAAATTAATAACATCTCTGATAACCAGGTGGCGGACCCCCCAAGACAAAAGTTAAACTGTACACATTTCGAGGACACATATTATGGAAAACTGGCTTTTTTGGGATTTTAATCATGTTATATTGTTGTCCCCTCATCAGATACATACATGGAGTTGTATTTTGCTTCATTCACACTTTTAATTAACCCTGTTTATGAGGTCCTCTTGCTCTAATCCTCAGAAACCACCCCACTTCAAATTTTCCCAGAATTCAACGCTACACTGTAGTCAGTATTCATTCATTCCATAGCCACAGCTGCCCTGGGACAGACTAACGGAAGTGAGGCAGCCAATCTGTGCCATCGGTTTGTCCAACCACCACCAACACTCACAGACGCACCACTTTCATACTAGACAAGGTGGGTGACGTGCCTTGCCTATGGAAGCAAAGGCAGTCCTCCAACCTTCAGGACCTACACTGAGCCACTTATATTAAAGGTTCTATACTACAGAATATTGACTCTTGTGATCTTTAAGCCATGTTATAATGCTGTTACCTCATCAAAAACATACATGGAGTTGTGTTTTGTTTCATTCACACATGTTTGAGTAACACTTTATTATTAGTCTGTCTACATCTCCAAAGCTCAAAATGCTCTGTTCCACCTTGTGATGTCACAGAGCAGTAGTTTTTAAGTTAACAGCTACCTTTTACCTTTTGTTCTATAGAGATTGGCAACTCCCGAGCTGAAATCATCCAGATGATTCCAGTGAAGGTGTATGGAGTTTAAAAACACAGTGTAGCACTTCCTCTATTAACACATGACATCACAAGGTGGAGTGTTTTCGGTTTGAGAACTCAGCTTAAATATGCAGGATTTGTGTGTTAAACATGTGCGAATCAAACAAAACACAACTCCAGGTCTGTTTTTGATGAGGGCCGTTACCTTCAACAACTTTGACCCAGATTGGCTCTTTGGTTGCTATGATACTTGAGGTCTGAATTCCAAATATGGAACTCGGCTCCAAATTCTCCCCTATAACACTACGGGTGACGTCACACTCGCACTTCTTTATACAGTCTACGGTCTTGTCCCAGTGCAGATATATCGTATAAACAGATCTTGCTGCGTGCTGTCTGCGTCTAATTAGAAATACTGTCCTATAATCAGGAAGTGCATGTTAACGTTAGCATGCTAGTCGCTAGCTTATCCGTCACTGAAAATTTAGGAATGCACAAGGTAAGTGAGGAATAACTTTGGACCGTTTAAAATGAACTAGTTCTGTTTTTCATGTTTTAAACACAGTAAAAAAAAATCAGGTAGAGCTCCTTTAAACGCAACATTAGCCAGACTGATCGGGTAGTTTTAGCTGACAGCAATTCTCTCCATGATCTAACATCTCACACTTTGGGGAGGGAGGGGTTGAGATGATGGAGTCTTCTGGGTCTACCTCGCTCCTCCAAGCACTCTTTTAAATAATTTGGGAGAGAAAGAGAGAGAGAGAGAGGGATGGAGCGATGGAAGTTGAATAATTCAGCGGGGGTACGGTGCAGTCTGTTGCCGGCCGGGTGTTCCATTAGACCCATCACTCGTGGACAGATCTATGGCCTCAGAGTTGAGAGGGAGATGAGAGAGAGAGAGAAGGGGAAAAGAGAAAGAGAGGTGGGAGAGGGAAGAAAGAGAAAGGGGGAGAAAGAGGGATGGCGGCAGAGAGAGAGTAGGAGACAGAGATGTGGAGAGAGAGAGGGGAGAGAGAAGGAGAAAGAGAGAATGAGAGAGAGAAAAAGGGAGGGAGAGACAAGGGGAGAGGGCGGGGAGAGGAGAGAGGAAGAGAAAGGGTAGGAAAAGGAGAAAGAGGGAATGAGAGAAAAAGTGAGGAAGGGAGGAGAGAGGGGGTAGGGAAGAAAGAGAGAGGGAGATGGGAGGCAGAGAGAGTGGAGGGAGGAGAGAGGGGGTAGGGAAGAAAAAGAGAGGGAGATGGGAGGCAGAGAGTGGGAGACAAAGAGAGGGAGAGAAAGAGGTACAGAGAGAGAGAGAGAAAGAGAGGGGGGAGAGGGGAAAAAAGAGAGAGAGGTGAGAGAGGTAACAAAAAGAAAGGGAGAGAGAGGGGGGGTACAGAGAGAGAGAGAGAAAGAGAGGGGGGAGAGGGAAAAAAGAGAGAGAGGTGGGAGAGGTAAGAAAAAGAAAGGGAGAGAGAGGGGGATACAGAGAGAGAGAGGGAGACAGTGATATGGAGAGAGAGGGGAGAGAGGGAGAGATAGAGGGAAGGAAGAGGAGAGAAAAAGAAAGAGAGGGGGGAGAGAAGAAAGAAAGTGAGGGGGAGGGAAGAGGAGAGAAAAAGAAAGAGAGAGAGGGGAGAGAAGAGAGAAAGTGAGGGGGAGGGAAGAGGAGAGAAAAAGAGAGAGAGGGGAGAGAGAAGAGAGAGAGTGAGGAGGAGGGAAGAGGGAAGAGGAGAGAAAAAGAAAGAGAGGGGAGAGAGAAGAGAGAAGGAGGGATAGAGGGATTGAGGAGAGAGAATATCACCCAGTCCCCACGCTGTCTACTTCGATCACATCAGCCAAGGGCACTGAGCAAGGAAAACAGAAAAAAGGGGAGAAAAACACATAGTGAGGTTTACAAGGGTTGGCAATATTGTCACATTAAAATACAGTTCAAATAATGGTGGTTTAAAAACATTATATCAAACCAAAATAGTGAAGAAATAGAGCAAACAAAAAGACATGAATACATGTTTTTGTCTTTCACATCTATTCTGTTCATCTCAAGTTTGTGTTCAGCAAAATAAATAAATAAATGAATACAGTTCTGTTGACCTGATAATATTGTTTAGAATTTAGCCTGAGGAGGAGGAGGAGGGAGAGCCAGAGGTGGGGGGAGATGAAAGAAAAGGAGGACGAGGAAGAGAAAGATGGGGAAGAGGAGGAGGAGGGGGAGGAGGAGGAGGAGGGAGAACCAGAGGTGGGGGGAGATGAAAGAAAAGGAGGACGAGGAAGAGAAAGATGGGGAAGAGGAGGAGGAGGGGGAGGAGGAGGAGGAGGGAGAGCCAGATGAGGAGGAAGAGGTGGCAGAGAAAGAGGAGGTAGAGCCAAAGGAGGAGGAAGAGGAGAAAAGGGAGTGAGAAAGTGGGGGAAAAGAAGGAGGCAGAAGATAAAGAAGAAAAAAGAGCGAGAAAGAGATAGAGTAAGAAGAGGAGAGGGAGGTGAAAGAGGATGAGGACAAGGAAGAGAAGGATGGGGAGGAGGAGGAGAAGGGGGCAGAGCAGAAGAAGGAAGAGTAGGAGGAAGAGAAGGAGAAGGGGGATGAGTAGGAGGAAGAGGAGGAGAAGCGGGAAGAGGAGGAGGAAGAGTAAGGAAGAGGAGCAGAGGAGGTGGAAGAGAAGGAGGAAGAGGAGGATGAAAAGGAGGAAGGAGAGGAGGCAGAGGAGGAGTAAGAGGTAAAGGAGGCAGAGGAAAAAGAGAAGAAGAAGAGTGAAGAAGAGGAGAAAGAAGGGGAGGACAAGGAAGAGAAGGATAGGAAAAAAGAAGAGGAGGAGAAGGGGCAAGAGGATAAGGAGGAAAAGCTGGAGGCAGAGGAGGAGTAGGGAGAATAGGAAGAAGCAGGGGAGGAAGAGAAGGAGGCGGAAGAAGAGTAGGAGAAAGAGGAAGAGGAGTAGAAGAAGGAAGAGTAGGAGGAAGAGGAGGAGAAGGAAGAGGAGAAAGAGGAAAAGGAGGGGGAAGAGAAGCAGAGGAGGAAGAGGAGGATGAAAAGGAGGCAGGAGCGGAGGAGAAGGAGGAGGGGAGTGTGTCCTGGGAGATTTTTGATGTTTCAGACTCTTGACATACTGCTTGTGTGTGACCTGAATGTTGGCTCTCAGGCCCAGGACGGTGCATGAGAGGATGACCTTTCAGCTGTTCAGATGCTAATGTCAAAAGGCACCGTCATCATGGGAGAAATAAAGGCCAACAGACTGGACTGGTTTGGTTAGGGCTCATTTACCTCATCAGTTTTGGTTAAAGACACTCTACCTGATTTTTATTCTTAAAATGTGAAAAACAGAACTGGTTTATTTTTAAACAGTTTGCAGTGGTCCAAAGTTATTCTTCACTTACTTTATACATTCTGAACACATATACATACACACACACATATACATATATATATCTTTTTTTTTAAATTCTAAATTTCCATAGCTGATTTTTTTCAATGTGTATACATTTTCAAAAAAATAAATAAATAAATAAATAAATCAGCATTTAAAGATTCAGCACAAATATTTGGTTAAAGATGCTCTACCTGATTTTTACTGTTAAATTGTGAAAAACAGATCTAGTTCATTTTAAATGGTTTGCAGTGGTCCAAAGTTATTCCTCACTTACCTTATACATTCCAAGCATCCTAATTATTCACTATGATAACTTGTTTAATCAGGTTTTGAATTTTAAATGTCACTGAATTTCACACTTTGAATTTTTTTACTCTGAAAAAAAAAAAAAAAATCTTTCTGAATTTCAGTTGCTGATTTTTTGTGTATAAATAAAAAAAAAACCCCAAAAAAACCCCCCCAAAAAACAACCCCCCCCAAAAAAACAACCTAAATCAGCATTTCAAGATTCAGCACAAATATTATCAAGCCCTTAAACTGACAGTTGAAATTTAGGGCTTGAAAATGTATGTGCTGAATATTTAAATAGATTGTTTTTTATTTTGAATTTTTAAACACACAAAATGTATACTTGACAATTCCAAGTGAGTATTTCAGTGGCAGTTAAAATTCAAAATCTTCTCTCAACTTTTAGAGGCCAGAGTGAAGTTTTGTTGTCACGGTCAAGCTAACAACAGCTAGCATGCTAACAGTGATTCTCGGATCTATCTAACTTAACAATCTAGTAGTAGTATCTAGTACTAGTTGGACACTTGATAAGTAAAACTATTTGAATTAAAACATTTTTATAATATGTTTTGTGCTTCCCTTACTTGACAGATGCCCCTCTCCTCTCTGTCACCAACCACCCATCCACGCACCCATCCACCCATCCACCCATCCATCCGCAGTACACGCTCACTTTAGCATGTAATCCAGATATCATTCAGGCTAACGGCTAACCTTGCGCGGCATTCCAAGGCCTGGTTACCTGTCTGGAGTAGCAGCCTGTCTGTCTAGTCTTCTGTGACGGAGTGGACCAGCCTTGCCTCCTTCTCCCCTCTCCACCTCTCTCCTCCTCCTCTTTTTCTCTCTCCCCTCTCCTCTCTTCACCCTCTCCTTGTCTCTCTTCACTCTCCACACCTCTACTGCTTTCCTTCTTTTCCCACCTCTCCACCCTATATCTTCCTCTCCGCCCCTCTCTCTTCCTCACCCCCGCCCACCTCTCTGCCTCTCTCCTCCTCTCTCCTACCTTCTCATTCTCTCACCCCTTTCCGCTCTATCCCCTCTCCTTCTATGCTCCTCTCTCCCCCTCTCTCCATCTCTCTTCTCCCCTTTTCACCCCTCTCCTTCTCTCTCCCCCCTTCTCCTCCTCTCTCCTCCCCTCTCATTCTCTCTTCTCTCGCCCCTCTTCCCACTCTTCTTCTAAGCTCCTCTCTCCTTCTTTCTCCTCCCCTCTTCTCTCCCTTTCACCCCTCTCCTTCTCTCTCTTCACTCTCCACACCTCTACCTCTTTCCTTACTTTTCCACCTCTCCACCCTATATCCCCTCTCCTCCCCTCTCTCCTCCTCAATCACGCCCACATCTCTCCCCCCTTGCTATCTCTCTCCTCCTCTCTCATTCTCTCACCCCACTCCACTCTACCCCCTCTCCTTCTGTGCTCCTCTCTCCCCTCTCGCCAACTCTCTCTTCCCCTCTTCACCCTTCCCCTTCTCTCCTCCCCTCTCCTCCCCTCTCATTCTCTCTTCTCTCTCCTCTCTTCCCCCTCTACTTCTATGCTATCTCCACCTCTCTTCTTCTCTCTGCTCCTCCTCCGCTCCACTCCTCTTCACCCCCTCCTTCTCTCTCCTCCTCCTCCTCTCCTCTCCTCTTCACCCCCTCCTTCTCTCTCCTCCTTCTCCTCTCCACCCCTCTCCTCCTCCTCTCCTTCCCTCTCCAGCTCTCTTCACCCCTCTCCTCCTCTCTCCTCCCCTCCACTTCTTTTCGCTCCCTCTCCTGTCTCCTCCTCCTCCTCTCCACCCCTCTCCTCTCTCCTCCTTCCCTCTCTACTTCTCTTCACCCCTCTCCTCCTCTCTCCTCCCCTCACCTTTTCACTCCTCCCCTCTGTACCTCTCCCCATTCTTCACCCCTCTTCCCTCTTTTCGCTCCTCCCCTCTCCTTGTGTGTCCCCTCTTCTCCTCTCTCCTCCCTTCTCTCTCCTCCCCTCCTCGCCCTGCCTTATCCTGCAGATGGTCATCACCTTCGCTGGGTTCTTAGCGCAGATGGATCTGTGGAGACCAAGGACAACGAGGTAATAGTTCGTTCATATCGTCAAAAAGAACCTGCCCGTCTAGTACAATGAAACAGAAGTCAGTAGTAGAGAAACGCAGACAGGTCAAAAGATAGAAATAATTACATTGCACACAAAAAAAAACTTACAGTGAGGAGAATTTACAGTGTGCGGACAGAAAAAAATGGTCACAATATAGCGCTTTTCCATCTTCAAGGCACTCAAAGCTCTTTACATCAAGGAACCACTCACCCTTTCAAACACACATTCATACACCAGTGTACGCAGACACTTGGGTTAAGTGTCTTGCCCAAGGACCCAACGACAGCATTCATCTATGGGAGCTGGAATTGCACCGCCAACCTTTGGATCAGTGGATACTCACAATATCTTGCTGTCTGCCCTAGAGATACTATAAAATGGCTTAAAAGCTCATAAAATAAATGTTTATGTCGCCTTTAATATTATCTGTTACAGAAGTCATATTTTGATGAGTTCAGTTTGTTAATTCAAAAGCTATGTGATTTTTTTAAAACTTTATTTTACAGATTCACTAGATATAAAACTGTATGCGATCTAACTTTTTCACATTTCCCATAATGCTAATGAAAAGTACAGAGCGTATTATCAGTGAATCGGGCAAACTTCGCTATCCAAAACTGTGTGACGGAATATTGAAGGTGCACTGTGAAACTTTTCTGTCGAGAGTGTGCCGTTATTTATTTAATTTCATTTTCTCATCAGATTTAACCTTGCGCAGCTCGATTTCACACTCACGATGACAGCGCAGCACTGAGTTTTGAGCGGAGCCAAAGGCCAAAACAAACCAAAACAAACACGACGACGCCGACAGACGTACTACAGCCCGTTTTACAGGAAATGCGGAATATTTTGTTTCTGGAAAATGCGCATGTGTGAACAGGGAAGATGTCTGTGCTTTTCCCTCGACTGGATATAACCAAGAACTCATTTCAGAGTGCTGCACGTATCAGTCTGACCTGTTACAGATTAGCATTATTCTGACATATGCAGTAAAAGAAGAAATCTGTGTAATTCCTCTGTCGTCCAGGTCTGATTCATAGCAAAAGAAAAAAAAAAAAAACACTGATGAGGGGCTTAAAGGGGCTTGTGAAATCACTCATTAGGGGCCTGAATGACTATGCTAAGTATGACTCAGGCACAGTGCATATTTACGATAGCACAAAAGACCTAATTTACGATAGCACAATAGACCTAGCGTACAAACAGAAACTGTAAACGATAGGTGTTCTGAGTTTCAGTGCAGTGTCCACCATTAATCTGACCAGAACTGAAGAAGCGGCTTGGATGAGCAGCGAAACGTCTTCACTCCTTCAGCGTTTTATCCAGTTGACAGATTTTATATTTTTTCTCATGCAATAAAAGAACATTTTGTCGTATTTGAACTATAACTTTCAGCTACATTTCAAATCTGGGCTTTTGCCATGACACTTTTCTACAAACAAACCTTCATATTGCTGTGTGTTCAGTGGTTTCAGTCCGCAGTTTTGGTCTGGACCCGATGGCGACGTCCCAGGGTTCAGTGCCAATGAGGTGTAGACTCCCCTGGAATCGCGCAGCACCAGAGGAGATGGTATTTCACAAGACTTTAACACATAATCCAACCCAAACACCACCATCGCTCACAGGCTAAAGAATACACAGCATCTCATTATTCAAAATATGACAGAAATGGCAGCGTACAAATCTAAGTCGTATTTATCATTGTGAATAAGATGGATTACTGTAAAACTCCATTTCATTTGTATTTTCTATCACGGCCAATCACTGCCTGGCCCCTAACCAATCGCATCTCAAAATACACGGCAAGTGATGACAAATTTATAGCACTTTCCTACCTTAATGGGGACTTTCGGAACCACTTACCCACACTTTTATAAATATTGACCACAAGTACTATCTATAGACTGTATATACAAATGGACATAGCTAACCTGCTAGCCGCTGCGTTCCAAATAGGGAGTGACCATGGGCGCGCTTCCTGCTCCATCGACTCTGGCTCCAATTCATTTTCTATTGAAAAACTGTCGCCCCTCTCTCCGTAACTGCTGCTGTCAGGCTTGTCATTTTGATCTTAAAACGTTCGTATTAACAGACAAATCAGGCGCCCTCTTTTTCCGATGTTGCTCCCGCTAGCTTTGGCAATAGGTTTGATTGGCAGCATTGCTAATCGTCCGCTCCCTGCTAAACCACCGGTGCAGGCGGGAAGGGGCGTTACCTTCAACAGGCTCCGGATTCTAAATTCGTCCCTATAACTTCTAGCCTTGATGAGCTTCGTTTGACTGGAGTCGAACGCCATGGGTGACGTCACACTCCCTTAATCCAGTTGTTTACACAGTCTATGGTACTGTCCCACCAAACCAAGTAATAATTAGAAAAACATGAAAGCATAAAGTCATATGAACTTTAAGACTTTGCACCATTCCAGGGAAACCAATACCACCTCCGTCAAAAAGTTACATCGTGCAACTTTAAATTGAACCGTTACAGCAGCCATTGGCTCAGAAAGAAACAGCACATTTAGCATTTGCGCCCCCTATAGCTTTATGGAGCCATGTGCATATGTAGCCTGCTTACTGCTATAAACGCCTCCGACCATATGCGTCCCAGCGACTTCCTGTTGAAAAGCAAAAGTCTAGACCAGACTGATTAAAATTTAGCATGTGTCAAAGTCGTGTGAATCTTTCATTGTCCTCCGGGGTGCAGTAGAGAGGCTGTAATGAAGCTATAATGAGGTACAAATAACTGGGCAAACGCACTGCTTCCTGTGTCCTTTAGACCATCTGGAGCGAGGAACAACATCAAAACAGCTCTAAGTATTATCAGCTGATTTGATTATAAAGTCCAGTGTAAAAACAAAGGCCAGTGTTGGACTTAGTGGCCTGGATTAGGAAGTGCTGTGACATCTGGAGGAGATTACAGGCGACCTGCAGGACGGAAGCGGGGATGTGCAGGGAGGAGGACTTTGCATTAAGAGTAATGGAAAGTTTTGAATAATGATGTTGTTTAGTCTATAATGTTAACTGACTATTGATCAAAATGGTGGCTACATGGAGAAGAGAGGTGGAGAACCATTAGATAAATCATGGCAATTAAGAAAACACTTGCCAGTCAGAGCAATAGATACGCATTTTATATTTTATTCTTATAATAATGCACTTTATAGGTTTGTCAAAGCCTCTCAAAGTGGTACACTGTAGTATATTCAGTAGCGTGAGATACTATTGTAGCCACAGCTGCCTTGGGGTATACTGACAAGTGAGGCTGCTAATCTGCACCATCGACCCCTCCAAGCACCGCTAATAACTCACGCGCGCACCACTTTCATACGAGGCATGCTAAACGTCTTGCCTAAGGACACACAGACAGAATTTGATGTGAGTTGGAATCAAGCGTCCGACCTTCAGGTTGGGAGATCACTGCTCTAACCACTGAGCCACTGTCGCCCCATTGGTATTATTATTGTTTGTAAGTATAACAAATAGTCCCTTAATTTCAATTTGAGTAAGTCTTGTACTTTTTACTCTTTCGGTACCGTATTTTCCGGAGTATAAGTCGCACCGGAGTATAAGTCGCACCAGCCAAAAAACGCATAATAATGAAGAAAAAAAACATATATTTCACATATAAATCGCATCTGAGTATAAGTCGCACCCTCGGCCAAACTATGAAAAAAGTGCGATTTATAGTCCAGAAAATACGGTACATGTTTAAATGGGTACTTTAATACTTTGACTTCGATTTTTTGCGTGATACTCCTACTTTTACTTGAATATTGCTTTTTGCTCCCGCATCTGTACTTTTACTTAAGTAACAAAATTGAGTGTATCTGAAATAATCTGAAATAATCCCACACGGCCCTGTTGTATTCTCACATATCACCACTAGGTGCTATCTACGTTACTGCAGTCTGACAGTGTGCCATCTTTGGCCTGACAGAAGAACACAGGTGAGTGTGAACAAAGGCCAGGTAAGGGAAAGGGGGAGGGGCCATGGGAGGGGAAGGGGGAAGGTGCCAGGTGAGGGGAGAGGGGAACAGGTTTCACATCTGCAATTTACTGATAAAAAATAAATAAATAAATGAATAAACTTACAGATGGTAGCTTCAACAGTTTGTCGTTTAGGTCATTTATGGTACTTATTTTGAAATTCACTTTTAGTTTATAATAGTAGCTTTAAAACATACATGTTTAACAAGGACAAAAAAATCTCTCCATTTTTTCACGTTGCGAGCACAGACAGGTAGAACAATGGCTACGTACCCACCAGGATGAGTGACACACTGAGACAGACTTAGACTACCTGACACTCTAGACTGACAAAGACATCCAGCATGACGAAGAGGAGGAGGAGGAGGAGGAGGAGGAGATGAAGTATTCTATCCCCTGGAGTGAGTTAAAACTGCGCATAATCCAAGCAGAGCAGAGGTGGCCCTGCACAGCTGCATGAAACTCTGCCTTAAGCTCGGGGTTTTGTACATAATTCTACCAGCAAGAAGGAGGGATGACATAGAGGGGTGTGGGGGCGACAGGAGGGAGGGGAGAGGCTATTGTACACGCACTCCACCCTAAATGTTACAAAGTCTTTTGGCTGTGCCAATTTGGCGTGTGCAATATTGATATATATAATCAGTGGTGGAACGTAACAAAGTAAAAGTAGTAAAGTAAAGTGCAGATACCTAAAATTTATACTTAAGTACAGTACATAAGTAAATTTTGGATATTTTTACTATTTTAGAGTAAAAGTATTTTTTATTATTATCTGAGACTTGCTGAAAGGCTGTGGGGTTTATTCATGATTTGAGCAAACAAAAATATACAGATAAAACCAGCCAGAAAAAAGGATTGATTCAGTTGTTTCTGTTGAACAAAATTCAGCCCAAATCTCAATCAAAATCACTACGTTTAAAGCTTCATTATATCTCAAAAATATGTGCAAAATACTTATACATTTTACTCTTTAAGCACATGTTTAAATGGGTACTTTAATACTTTTACTTAGGTTGATTTTTTCATTTGATACTTTTACTTTTGAGTATTTTTTTGCTCCAGTATCTGTACTTTTACTTAAGTAACAAAACTGAGTACTTCTTCCATCACTGTGTATAATGTATGTCTGCAGTATAAAAAATTGGCTTTTTTATATCCATTTACTCTTCTTTCATAGCAGGTCTCCAATATGTAATTACTGTATTACAGGTAAAAGTTCTGGAGTGACTGTGTGCCTTGTTTCCTGAATCAAAAATATTCCATGATATGGCATTAACCTCTTAACGTTCCGACGGCCCGTCGCCCTTACTTTACAACTTCACAGCAATGTACATATACTTCTGCTTCACCCACACAAACAATCTACACATCAAATGAAAGCTACGGCGCTCGTCTTTTCTCGTCTTTTTCACCTACAATCACCACAGCGC